>SEYY01005312.1:5000-7500 GCA_009176605.1 Armadillidium nasatum
TTTTTAAAAATATTTTGGCTGTAATGTTTTTTTTTGCGATACGTATCAAAATTTCTCTCAAAATCTTTTCTTAGATATAGTCCTTGTGCGGTGTTTCTGAAAATTTGGGCCAGATCGGTCAAGTGACAAGACCCTAACGTCGAAAAAAATGATGGGTTGTGAAAAATCCAAAATTTCTTCTGCAACACCTTTTTCTTTTTTGTCGTAGCTTTTTTATCACTTGACCGATATGGGCCAAACTTTCAGAAACACCGCACAAGTACCATATCTAAAAAAAAGTTTGGAGAGAATTTTGATACGTATCGCAAGAAATACATTATAGCCAAAATATTTAAAAAAAATTTTTTAAAAAAAAAAATTGCGCACGGTTTACTGACAAACGGAATGATCAATCTAAAATTTATATTAAAATCACAAATTTTTTTTCAAATTCTGGAAGACCTTTTACTACTGTTACTTTTAATTTTTGAACGTTTGTTTATAAACTCCATAAAGACTTTTTCTTCAATTTATCTTGAAACAAGTTTTTGAAATATATTTCTAGAAAAAGGTACGAGCAAATTAATTTGGAAAAATTTTTGAAAAATGAAATTTTCAAAAATTTTATCGAAACTATTTTGACTGGATCTTTTTTTGGGATCTAATTCAAAAAAGTATCCAATAATTTTTTTTAGATATGCTCTTTCTGCAGTGTCTTTGAAAATTTGAGCTTGATCGGCTCCCCCCCAAAAAAGTTGAATAAAATATAAGTAGTGCCACTGAAGTGCCAAAATTTTGGCCCTACAAAAATTTTACATGAATGTAAAAATACGTATCTCACCCAATAATAAGCATTCTCGAAATATGATGGTGATGCTTTTAAGATTAAATATTTTATTCAAAAAAATAAAAAATAAAAAAAAAATAAAATGTCCTCTTCCTCCCTTAAAGTGCACCATCCAGTAAAATATAAAACACGTTTCCTTCATCTATCTTTCCAAACCCATTTAATTTTCTCGCTTTCAAGAGCATGGTTGAAAGCCATATTTGCTTTTAATTCGTGAATTGTCTTCATTTTTTCTAGTTTATGATGTGTATCACGTAAAGCTTTGGCTGAATCTACTGATCTTTCAATCATGGATCTATGTATGTATGTATGCATGTATGTATGTATGTATGTATGTACGTTCGTATATATGTACCTATCTATATATCCACTTATGTACACCCACCAATATATATATATATATATATATATATATATATATATATATATATATATATATATATATATATATATATATATATATATATATATATATATATATATATATATTATATATATATATATATATATATATATATATATATATATATATATATATATATATATATATATATATATATATATATATATATATATATATATATATATATATATATATATATATAGATATATATAGATAGATAGATAGATAGATAGATAGATAGATAGATAGATAGATAGATAGATAGATAGATAGATAGATAGATAGATAGATAGATAGATAGATAGAGAGATAGAGAGAGAGAGAGAGAGAGAGAGAGAGAGAGAGAGAGAGAGAGAGAGAGAGAGAGAGAACGTAAATGAAATAAAGAAGTTGTAATGTGTTTGCCAGAGGAAAAATAGATATCTTTTGTTTGCCAATTATAAGTCTAGACAGTCTTGTTGGACTCTGTAAGAAAAGGGCTTATGTCATTTACCCGATGTTGGCTCACAAAATATATATATATATATATATATATATATATATATATATATATATATATATATATATATATATATATATATATATATATATATATATATATATAATTTTGTAAACTGCTAATTCGGGGAATCGAACCCGGGCCCAAAAGATGGAAGTCCGTCGTGTTGACCACTACTCCACCGATGGTTCAAAAGGAAATAATCCAGAACTTTTACTGACATTTCGTCAAGTGAAAAGTCCCTTCAATACTTCCCCGACCACAACTTGGGCGTAGCGTCAACATTGGGCCAGGTTCTGTCCTCGATATAAACCGCAGTGCAGATGTTATAATTTTGATAACCACTATGATAAAATCAACCGTGGAATCGTTATTTATAAATAACGATATATATATATATATATATATTATATAATATATATATATATATATATATATATATATATATATATATATATATATATATATATTATATTTAATATATATTTATATATTGGAATTGCTTTAAAAATCATGGAGATGTTTATAAAGATGTTACAGAAACATAACTATTCAAGAATCTTCTTCTTCTGTGAAAAGTGAAAAGAATCTTCAGCTTGATGGGAAAAGTCTCTCGCCCCGACAAATGTTGATTGATTAACAAAATTTTAAACTTTAATGTTTGTTAAATGCAACAATAAATAGAATTATGCTTTTAATTTGTACACTTAAGAATAAAGAATTAAAAAGGGCTTACATATTTAATAAAAAACTTTAGTATTTTCAAATACTT
>SEYY01005312.1:12500-15000 GCA_009176605.1 Armadillidium nasatum
TTCTCTCTCTCTCACACACACATACTATGAAATATAAGAAAGTATTAAACAAAACAAGGCTCGTGGAGTTAAAATTGCTTATACTTGTGTTTATTTAATAGTCTGTGAAATAGAGAGGATAGTAACTGACCCGTTGGCTTGCACCACAGTGCAGTCGGGGGAGTCTTTTGAGATTGTCTGCATGACAGGTTGTTAATGAGCTTTCTCTCTGATATTTATTTTTGAACTGTGGTGGTACAGAGGTAACACTCTGTCTTACCAGCTCGTGTAGTAGACTTAGAAGTATATATATATATATATATATATATATATATATATATATATATATATATATATATATATATATATATATATATATATATATATATATATATATATATATATATATATATATATATATATATATATATATATATATATATATATATATATATATATATATATATATATATATATATATATCTATTTGTAAGTGGACTATTTATCTTGGCACTCCTTTTTAGGTCTGGCATATATTTTGCATACTTTCTTTCGTCATTTAGACTTTGAAACGAGGCCCAATTTTATCATTTATTTCTTCTTACATTTTAGACTCCAATATGATTTTTTTTAAGCATACTTCGCCGGGCCGCACACCAACTTTTCTTTACAAACGTTGTCCCATAATTGTCTGAATGACAAAATAATACACTCTTCTAGTATGTTCTTCGTTAAGAGGCATTATTTTGAGTTACTTGAACTTGGAGAACGACCTAAGACACCTGGAGTGTTTCCTTTCTTTTGATTAGTGGATTCTATTAAATGTTACCTATTTTGAGGTACTTAATTTAGGGTGGTATGAATCTTGATGGGAGTTTTAAGTTCGGATTTTACTTAATCTGAACAGCATTTTTATTTAAGTTTATTTTTATAAACATTAAAAATTCATTTTAAAGTTATTTTTGGACTTAAAGATAAGCAACATGTTTTCATAATTTTTTCTCCAAAATACTGCTTCATTTTTTTCATTGCTTTTTTTTTATAGTTTTTATTCAGAAGAAACATTTTTATAAGAAACTCGGTACATCAGCTATTTTTTTTAAAGAATCTCCGCACATTTTTGTTCGAATTATCAGGAAAGCAAGAAAATGGAATTCGTTTTTTGTTATTAATTCGAAAGGCAAAAAAATTTTTTGACTGATTTAATTTCATTTATAATTTATGTATACGAATAGGGATATTAAAATATTTAAAGAAAAACCATTCTTTACTATTTCTGAAATACCGAACGAATTTCATTTGGCATGTCACTAATAGAGGGTGTGTCTGAAAATAAAAGAAAATTCACTTAAAACGATAAAATAATATATTTATTTGAATTCTTATCAAAAATTCTGATTTATTTAATTAAATTATTATTAAATTAATTTATTAAATTAAATTCAATAAATTGATACAAATGATATTATTGTTATATTTAATATGAAAATATGTACGGGTTATGTCTGCTAATTGAAGAAATTTTAAAAATTTCCTTTTTGAATTTAATTAAAATAAATTAATTAATTATTTAATAAAAACTTACTCTTTAGTTGTAAAATTTATTTGCAAACTTTTTTTTTTTTTCATCAGTTATATAGTAAAATCTATGCCGATTCCAAATCTGAAATCAGTTTTTTAAAATTCCAAGTGGTTCCCGAGAAAAAGACTTTTAATTAACACCTGTCAAATGACCTTGAAAGAAATGTGCGTATGCTATGCACTTGTTTTTGGGGAGTCTTTAAAATTTGTTTTCAAACATTCTTATAGCAAATTTTCTGCTGATTCCAAATTGTATTTAGTTTTACATATTTCCAAATTTACCGAGATATGACCACGAAAAAAATCTCAAAGGGGGGGGGGGGCCCAATATAAAGACCCCAACTTTTGGTGGAAAATTTTAAATTTTTTTTCAGCAATTTTATAGTAAAATCTATGCTGATTCCGAATCTGTATTTAGTTTTTACTAATTCCGAACAGTTCCTGAGAAAAAGACTTTTCAAGTGACACCTGTCAATGATATTCAAATTGTCGGAAAATTACTCTCAAAGGAAATTTTTTTTTTTTTTTCATTTTAAAATTTTATTTCAAAAGTTTTATAGAAAATAATACGCAGAGTCCAGATGTGTAATTAGTTTTATAATTCCAAATTGTTACCGAGATAATATCCACTCAAAAAATCTAATTTATCAGTTTTACGTTTATGCGGTTTTCTCATAATAGCACTTTCAGAGAAAAAAAAATTTGCCAAAAAAAAAACAAAGACAACGATCTTATTCACACTTTTTTATTGAATTAGAGACAGTTAGAGGAAGATAATTACATCTATCTGATCCCAAAATAAATTGCGGTAAATTTTTAATGATGATTTGAACTAAAAAAAATTTCAAAAAAATGAAAATTTTACAATTTCCGATGACTTCGTGCAGGATTTAAACCAACTAAGCTACCACTTATTATTAAAATCATACATTCATTTGAT
>SEYY01005312.1:30000-35000 GCA_009176605.1 Armadillidium nasatum
ATATATATATATATATATATATATATATATATATATATATATATATATATATATATATATATATTATATTATATTTTATATATATATTATTATTATTATTATTATTATTATTTATTATTATTATTATTATTTTTTATTATTATTTTTTATTATTATTATTTATTATTATTATTATTATTTTTATTATTATTATTATTATTATTATTATTATTATTATTATTATTATTATATTATTATTATTATTATTATTATTATATTATTATTATTATTATTATTATTATTATTATTATATTATTATTATTATTATTATTATTATTATTATTATTATTATTATATTATATTATTATTACATTTATTATTATTATATTATAATTATTATATTATATTATTATATTATTATAATTATAATTATAATTATAATTATAATTATAATATTATTATTAATTATGTTATTATTATTAATATTATTTATTATTATTATTATTGTATTATTATTATTTTATTATATTATTATTATTATTATTATTATTATATTATTATTATTATTATTATTATTATTATTATTATTATTATTATTATTATTATTATTATTATTATTTCATCATTAATAAAAAGTGTAAATTAGTTAAAAAAAATTTCCTACTCTAATGATCTTGTTATCTGCACAGAATATTTGACCTGATAAATATGATAAATTAATGAACGAATTTATGAAAATAAAAAAAATAAATTAAAAAAAAAAAAAAAAAAATAAAAAAAATAATATAATAATATAATAATAAATAATAATAATAATAATAATAATAATAATAATAATAATAATAATAATAATAATAATAATAATAATAATAATAATAATAAATAACAGTAAGGATAATAAATGATAATAATAAATAAAATAAAAATAATAACAATACTATTAATAATAATAATAATATAATAATAATAATAATAATAATAATAATAAAATAATAATAATATAATAATAATAATAATAATAATAATAATAATAATAATAATAATAATAATAATAATAATAATAATTAATTGACGTTTTCGTAACTTGCTTCTAAATGAAAGAATCCATTCATATAATATTATATATATATATATATATATATATATATATATATATATATATATATATATATATATATATATTTATATATATATATATATATATATAAGAAGGCCAATAAATAATTTAAGTCAGAAGAGTTTTATGTGACCATATTCGGACATAAAATGTAAAAGAATTTGCCTGAGCAGAAAACGGAAAAATATATGAGGGAGTGAAAGAGAGAGAGAGAGAGAGAGAGAGAGAGAGAGAGAGAGAGAGAGAGAGAGAGAGAGAGAGAGAGAGAGAGAGAGAGAGAGAGAGAGAGAGAGAGAGAGAGAGAAACAGACAGACAGACAAGACAGATAGACAAGCAGACAGACAGACAAACAGCCAGACAGAAAAACAGAAGGCAGACTGAATGTGATAGACAGAAAAGGTAGTAGAGATAAATAATAAATTGGTGTTGCAAAATAAAAAGAAGAGATTTAGAGGAAAAGATTTTGAAAAGAGACTTAAAAAGAGAGGTAAAAGAAAGAAAAAGAAAAATTGATAGAAGGAAAAATATATTTTTAATTAAAATGGAGAGATAGTGACAGAGGAAAGGAGAATGATAAAAAGTGAATAAAGAGGAGAAAAAGATTTATAGAGGTAGAGAGTAAGCTAGAGAGAAAGAGAGTAAGTGTAAGAAAGAGTGAGCAAGAGAGAGAGAGAGAGAGAGAGAGAGAGAGAGAGAGAGAGAGAGAGAGAGAGAGAGAGAGAGAAGAGAAAGAGAGAGAATAAGTGTGAGAAAGAGTAAGTAAGAGAAGAGAGAGAGAGAGAGAGAGAGAGAGAGAGAGAGAGAGAGAGAGAGAGAGAGAGAGAGAGAGAGAGAGAGAGAGAGTGAGTAAGGGAGATAGAAAACAGAGAGATTTAAAGTAAAAAAAATATTATAAAAATTTCTCATTCCTTTTTAAAATGAAGAGATAAAATTCTCAATTAATTAATGGAGAGAAACTTTTTAACTCAGAAATATGATGAGATTATTCATTTTCTTTTTTCAATTTAAATTTCAACTCGTGCAGAAGAGAAAAAAAAAGACTAAAGATTAAAATCAAATAAAATCTACGGAAAGAAAAACAATAGTTTCGTTGCGGAATTTAATTAAAACCATTATTTAATTAATAAAAAAAAATAATTTGGAAACACTTTAATACTTCAAAATAAGAAAATTAAACATAGAGTATAATTTTTATTTAAAAATTATATATATATATATTTATTATAATATGCATAAACGTACACAAAAAAAAAAAAAAAAAAAAAAATTTTTTAAAAAAATTAAAAATATAATTAGATAATATTTAAAAACTTTGCAAATATAAATTAAAAAATCATATTCAATTTGTTAAATAATTTAATAATTAAATATTAAACTAAAAAGTTAAAAAAAAAGAAATAAATATTTTAAAAAAATTTTTTTTAATTATTATCTCTTAAGAGTTAAGAAAAAATAAAATATTTTTTCCTTCTCAAAAAAAAAAATAAATAAATAAATAAAAAAAAAGTTGAAAAAAAAATAAAAAATTAAAAAAAAAAAAAAAAAAAAAAATTAAAAAAAAAAAACATTAAATAGTAAAAATGTCCAAAATATCTGAATTAATTTTTTTTTATTTTTTAAATACAAAAATAAAATTAATCAAAATGCCATTTAAGGGAAGAACTTTAATTGGTTAAAAAAAATATGTATAAAGATAAAATATAAAAAGGAAATTAAATAATTTATTACTTTCCTGATTTTCAAATTATGCAAATGAAATCTGATGAGATAATAATAATAATAATAATAATAATAATAATAATAATAATAATAATAATAATAATAATAATAATAATAATAATAATAATAATAATAATAATAATAATAATAATAATAATAATAATAATAATAATAATAATAATAATAATAATAATAAAATAATAATAATAATAATAATAGTAATTAATATTTGTTTGCTTATGCTCTCTAAGATTATTCTTAACACTAATATATCGCTGATAATAATAATAATAGTAATAGTAAAAAAAATAATAATAATGGTAATACTAATATAATCAAAATAGTAATAATACTTCGGTAAGAGTAATACTGTTATTAATACTACTAATTACATTGCTACTATTTAAAATATAATATAAATATGAAAAATACTACTACTTATAATATTTATATTAATTCTGCTACTAATATAAAAATTAATAAACCCTTATTATTATAATAATAATATAATAATAATAATAATAATAATAATAATAATAATAATAATAATAATAATAATAACAATAATAATCATGATAATAATAATAATTATAATAATACTTATAAAAATAATAATAAGTAATGAATAATTAATTCTTAGAATGAATTCATACGACTCCTCTCTCTCTCTCTCTCTCTCTCTCTCTCTCTCTCTCTCTCTCTCTCTCTCTCTCTCTCTCTCTCTCTCTCTCTCATCAAATTTTAGAAACCATCATTTTAAGTAAAAGAAAAGGGAAGAGAAATGAATGAAATTTTGGAAAAAGATTTTAGAACAAATTTGCATATATATCAAAGACAAAAATTTTTTCCGAGTCTCTCGAAATATTATTTCCATTTCTTCTCAAAATACTTATTAATTAGATTATAGTCTATCCTTAATAAAATGATTTCTCAGTCCTGTAAAATATCATATTTTCTGATAATAATAATATCAGAAGTAGCAAAAAATAATGATAATATTATTATTTTTACTATTAATATTATTATTGCTATTATTATTTTTATTATTATTATTATTATTATTATTATTATTATTATTATTATTATTATTATTATTATTATTATTATTGCAATTAATGTTAACGAAAATAATAATTGCAAAATATTAATTGAAATAATGAATAATGTTAACATCAATTTTGAAAATTATGATAATTTTTTTTTTTTTTACACTTCAATAAAATGAAATATAATATAATGATAATAATAATAATAATAATAATAATAATAATAATAATAATAATAATAATAATAATAATAATAATAATAATAATAATAATAATAATAATAATAATAATAATAATAATAATAATAATAATAATAATAATAATATATATAATAATAATAATTTAAAAATAATAATAGTAATGAATATTATTATTATTAATTTAATATTAATTCAATCATTATTATTATTATTATATTATATATATTATATTATTATTATTATTATTATATTATCATTGTTATCATTATTACCATTAGCATGGTGAAGTATTCGAGAAATTGGTGCATTCACATCTTAATTTTTTATTTGTTTATTTTTATTTATTTATTTATTTTTTTTTTTATGAGAATGACTTTTCATCTACTCAATTTGGATTTACAAAAAATCGTAATTCAGAGGAATTCACAAATTCTCCTTAATGAAAATAAAATACCAGAGCAATGAACGACAAATAAAATATAAATATCAAAAACATGCATTCTACTGCTATTTGATTTTTTCAAAAAACATTTGATGTTGTTCCTCACAACTTCTACTACATAAATTAGAAAGGCTTGTTATTTCTAAATTAGAAAGGCTTTTTATTTCTAAATTAGAAAAGCTTGTTATTTCGAAATTAGAAAGGCTTGTTATTTCTAAATTTGAAAGGCTCTTTATTTCTAAATTAGAAAAGTCTTGTTATTTCGAAATTATAAAGGCTTGTTATTTCGAAATTAGAAAGGCTTGTTATTTCGAAATTAGAATAGCTTGTTATTTTGAAATTAGAAAAGTTTGTTATTTCGAAATTAGAAAGGCTTGTATTTCGAAAGACTCTTTAACCTGTTTCAAGTTATATTTATCTGGTAGAATGCCATACGTTAATTTAGGAGACATCTCATCATCCTTCGCCTTAATTTCTCAAGGGGTGTCTTTGGAAT
>SEYY01005313.1:0-7500 GCA_009176605.1 Armadillidium nasatum
AACGATAATATTTGTTCCAAAAAATTGCTTAATTAACGACGTTGCAACTTATATGTTTGTAATAGGCAACTTTTTCTGACGAACTTCATTTGAAAATAGTCGTTGAATTTTGAATTTAAACTCAAATGCAAAAGAGGCTTATTCCCGTTTTATCTATGAATCCCTCTATCCATCTCACCTACTGTATATATGTTAGTATATATATTTATATTGTGAAAAAAATTTTAAAAATATATTGAGTAAAAAGTACTATATTTAAGAATAAAATGTTTTTAAATGTAGTAGACACATAAGCCCTGCCAAATGTAGAACAGTTTTTCTAATTTTTTAAGGGAGGACTGTATAAAATTTTTTGTTAATTAAGACCTCGAAATTAAAATGCCCATTGGATATATTAAAATTTCCCTCAGTTGCAATATAATAAGATTCTTCTTTTGTTAAGGAATTACTTGTAAAATGAATGCTGCCTTATCCCAGTCTATTATATGATTGCTTAAAATGTGTTTAGAAATGGCGTTACTAATATTATGTCGAGGAACGTCTCCTTTATGCTGATCTGATTGAATTTCAAAGTTTTGAGAATCTCTCCAATATAAGAACTGTCACACACTTTACATGGGATTTTTTACACCCCTCCTATTTCTAGGGGATCAGATGAATTATTGTGAATGTGGATGAGAATTAAAGTTTCGGCAAAAGTATATACCAAATGAATATTGCCGTCCGAAGCTATGCCTATTCCACCGAGAGTAATGTAGACTAAACGATTCTATTTCATTCCGCTGCCATTCGTTTCGTTCTCTTTCGAGCTTCACCTTCTTAGGGTGTCTCTAGTGTATCATCAACCCATATTAAAGTGCTTATGCTCTCACTACCCTCCTTCTTTTTTACTTGTACCCCACAAATTTATAAGTGCTTATTCGTACATCACCTTTTCAAAATAAAATAAGAATGGCGAAACAAAAAGTTACCCCGAAGATGCTTGGAAGGGCAGCGTCCAAATAATTCCCCTCACCCACCTCTCACCCATCCCTCACTCCATCATCACTTGCGAATTGGCTGTCTCTGATTATAGTAATGTTGCAGCCAAACCTTTGCTTCCTGATTGCCTTGGTGCATAGTCTTATTTTTTTTCATTAATTTCTGCAAGATTCGCAGTCTTTTGTCTAATTTTTACTTTATTGAACAACTACTACATCTCTCTTTTTCTAGACTCCATCTTTGGTTCTTTCTCAGGTGCTTGAGTACTCTGACAGCAAACCCTACTCTTCACCTCCTACAGTATATATCTTCAATTTTCTGGGGAAAGAGGATGTTACCTAGCTATATTGGCTCAACGATGTTTGTTCTCTTGTATAATATTTGGAGTTTTCTGAATTCTCTATTTTACGGCTTAAATTATCTTGCAATTCTACAACTAAATTTATTTGCGCTGTCTATATATCACTTAATTCTACTGACTGTAAAAAATTCTTCGACTATCTAGACTTCAAAATAGAGCACATTTTTTCTCATTTCTCTGAAATCATCATTTCAGGTTATTTCACCGTTCAAAACCGCCAATGATTTTCATCAAGTTCATTTAACAAGTACCACTTTTATAGTCGGAATAACCTTAAGCAGTTGGTGCAGCTTCTTACCCGTTTCTTGATTGTCTTAGTGATGAACTCGGCTAACTTAATCTTTTCTTCAGCTCTTATACTTCTCCTTTCAGTGTTAAACTCTTTCCTCCTCTGGGTTCATCAAAATACCTTATCACCGTATCTGGTCCTGTCTCTTCAAGTGTTTCGCAAGAATGAGATGACTTTAGCAAGGAGACGTTTCTGGCATTTTGGTGCTGATAACTAGCCTGACTTGCGATTGTACTTCTCTGATTTCCAATGGAATGATTAATGTTTTCGTGGGGAGGGTCACTCGGATTGTGTAGAGCACACTACCTAGGTGATTCTCTCCGGGATGGAGACGTACCTTCCATATTCTTTCTTATTAACTAGACATAAATTTTGGCTTAAGTCTACTTGTTCTCGTGCTTATCGCAGCAAGGATATTGCTTTCATCGATTATCATAGTCTTCAAATTTCAAAAACTCATTCATATTATATTTCATCCGCAATCATGCAAAATTTATTTTTCGGAACACTAGAAACTCATTTATCCTTTGTAAATGAAATATTTTCAGTTCCTCTTCCTCACTCTTTTTCTGACCTTTTGATAAAAAATATCATTTCTAACTTTGTTTTTTCCTCATTCCATCCTCTAGTATCTTCTGACGGCACAACTACCGTTTGCCTTCTACTAAAGCTAAACTCTTCGCTCAAACTTATTCCTCTAATTCCACCTTAAACGATTCGAGAGTAATTCCTTCTCCTGCAACCACCTCTACCATCATTTTACTCGACACAACCTTTCGCACAACTATGACATCTTCTTTGAAAAAACACAACTCAAACTATCGTCTTTCTTTTTCTCTTGATAAAAATAATTTATAATTACTTAAAGTGCGACATAGTTCATTCAAACACTATCTTATAGCTATATATAATCTTCACTTACTACTTGTAATATTTATGTAAAGCATTTTATTATATTATATAATAAGGAGAAAAAAGATTTTATTTGTTTGTTGTCAATGATATTTTAAAAAAAAATTGCTTAATTAACGACGTTGCAATTTATATATTATTTCTTAATATATTATCTTATCTATTATATCTCTTTGAGTGGCTGATAGTTGACTCCTTTTACTAAAAGATACAAAAATATCTGTTTTATTCAAAGCATAAAAAAAAGAAATCCTTCAAGGAAGAAGAGAGGCAAAAACAGAAACCAAACTTACGCAAGGAAATAAGAAATCTTCAAAAAGTTTAATTTTATTTTCACTTTTGTAGTGTTAATTATAAATACAAAATTTTTTATTATTATTATTATTATTATTATTATTATTATTATTATTATTATTATTATTATTATTATTATTATTATTATTATTATTATTATTATTATATTATTATTATTATTATTATTATTATTATTATTATTATTATTATTATTATTATTATTATTATTATTATTATTTATTATTATTATTATTATTATTATTATTATTATTTATTATTATTATTAATTATTATTATTTTAATTTTATTTTTATTATTATTATTATTATTATTATTATTATTATTATTATTATTATTATTATTATTATTATTATTATTATTATTATTATTATTATTATTATTATTATTATATTATTATTATTATTATTATTATTATTATTATTATTATTATTATTATTATTATTATTATTATTATTATTATTATTATTTATATTATTATTTATGTTTTGCTTTTTATCTTTTGAAATCTACATGGCAAGAATACCTCACATAAAGGAAAGAAAAAAAAGACACATAAAAGAAGCACATAACATTTCCTCTTAAACGTCTTTTAGAGAGAATTTTCCCATTCAATTGATAATATATTAAATAATTCTATTATTCAAATGCCTATTTTTCTTGAATTTAAAACGAAGTGCGAAAAAAGAACAAAAGATTCGTGATTGTTTATTAATTTTGAATGAAGCTTATTTGCATCTTCTTAAGAGAGAAAGTCGAAAGGAAAAATGAAAAGGAGTTGCGAGAATATTATAGAATTAATAACGAAAAAATAAGTAACTTTTCATTTTTTTTAAAATAATGAGATTAAAAATAGAAAATGAAGAAAAGCAGACTTTCAAAAGATTTTAAATCCTTTTTTTTTTTTTTTTTTTTTTTTTTTTTTTTTTTTTTTTGAATTATTTATGTTAATTAAGTCAGACAAAATTTTGAGTAGGTTTTCATGCTGTAACTTTGTGTGAAGTTGATTTTTGCCAATTTCTTTGTCTTTCTACTGCTTTGAAGGATTTCGCATTAAATCGTTATTAAAATATGTATGTTTAGATGTTTTAGTAAGACTTCTATTATCAACCGTCAAAAAGATGAAACGCTCTCTTAATGCTTACAAAGAAATACTTTTTTCCTTTTAAAATATATATATATATATATATATATATATATATATATATATATATATATATATATATATATATATATATATATATATATATATATATATATATATATATATATATCTATATATATATATATATATATATATATATATATATATATATATATATATATATATATATACTATATATATATATATATATATATACTATATAGATATATTTATAATAATGATCTTCTCCTGAAGTTGCAGAGTTTGTGGATTTTGCGAGAATTGACCAAATGTAAAAAAAATTTAATATTTCGTTATAGTATTTCAGTTTTTTTAAATAGTAAATTAAAAGAAAAATAAAAAAAAAAAAAAAAAAAAAAATTGTGAAGCAACATATATTTCGGTGCAAAGTACTTTCGACAATTAATGGAAAATTAGATATTTAAAAGAAAAAAAAGAATTGGTCAATAATGAATGATGATTTCGTCGCAGTCGAGTCAGATGAAAATAGTTCTTTGCATGGTTTTAAGGACTGGGAACCCTTTCAACCAGGTATTTATTCCCATGTACGATTGCAGGAATGTCAAATTTCTGCAATTGACTCCACCCTGCATCATGCGGGAAATGGTGTACTGTATAAAAAATATATATATATATATATATATATATATATATATATATATATAATATATATATATATATATATATATATATATATATATATATATATATATATATATATATATATATATATATATATATATAGGCGTGGCCTGATACATGGCGTTTAAATGTGCAAGCCAAAGTCAAAGGAAGTTCGGAAAGCAGACAATATCAGAGAGAGAGGTTTAAGAAAAATATTACCAAATTTGCGAAATATATGTACACACACAATTAGCAATTTAAAAACACAAAATTAAATAAAATTCTATTCTTTTTAAATCATTACTCTGTGATTTTATGGTTATAGACCAAAATAATGACAAAATCTTTCCCCCAAAAAAAATATAAGTAAAAAAAAAAAATAAAAAAAAAAAAATAAATTGCGCTATTTTTAGTCTATTAATTTCTCTGTTTCAATTTTAACGGATGTTTTACTCACTATATTAAGAATTTCAAAATGACATTAAGTGACTCTGAAAACTTTGGGATCTTTACATAATGAAAATATTATTCTTTACTAGGGATGGAGCGATACCAAATTTTATTTTTATACCTAAAATGCCGATACCGATACCTAAAAAATATGCCGATACTACTACCGATACCGATACCGATATACAAAAATTTGCCGATACCGATACTTTATACTATCGGAAAATATGCTACCGATACCGATTACTCAATTTCTAAATGGATTTTTAAATCAAAAATATGTCATTTAAATTATGTTAAACTAGCAAGCAGCCAACGGCAACTGCATCAAAGGCAATTTCAAAATAAAAGGAGATATTACAGGTTGTGGTTAACTATAGTAAATTAAATTATTTTTTAAACTTCAGAATTTAGCTTAATGGTCGTAAATTAGACTATAATTAATTAAAATTAAATTATTGGAATAAATATAATTTCGGAGAGCTTTTGGAAGATGATTTCGGTCACTGCATTGAAATAAATTTTCCAAATATTCTTTTTATTAGGAAATATATGTCTTTAGCTACAATCGTTATTGTGATATCGCTTCTCAAAATTGGTACAATTTATTTGGGGCCGTTTTCTATATATATATATATATATATATATATATATATATTATATATATATATATATATATATATATATATATATATATATATATATATATATATATATATATATATATATATATATATATATATATATATATATATATATATATATATATATATATATATATATATATATATATATATATATATATATAGTATATATAATAGTATAGGGGTGGGTCAAAACATACCTTTTTTTTTTAATTTGTCCCATATGCATATAATTATATATATATATATTGTGTGTGTGGAAATAATTATTATAATTAATATACTATATATATATATATATATATTATATATATTATATATATATTATATATATTATATAATATATATAAATAGATATAATATAATATATAGTATATATATATATGTCTCAATCCCGCTCCTATGCTAAACCAATCCGATAGTTTTCTCTTCATATATATATAAATATATATATATATATATATATATATATATATATATATATATATATATATATATATATATATAATATATATATATATATATATATATATATATATATATATATATATATATATATATATATATATATATATATATATATATATATATATATATATATATATATATATATATATATATATATATATATATATATATATATATATATATATATATATATATATATATATATATATATATATATAAAGTTGAGTTAGCTTCTTTCCTGAAGAACCTTAATCTAATTAGAAAGGTTTAATACCAAGCGTTTCCACATCCTTATTTAATACAACGTGAACATTTCATACCGTATTTCCGCCTTCAGTCTTTATAATATGAAAAGCCCTAGACTCCACCTTTTCGAGAAGAGCTCTATGTGTGGAACCACCACAGATGTGTGATGTGTTTCCCATACATGGGTAAACAACACTCATATAAAGAGCAAGCAACTGGGGTGGTGTGAAGAAATTCTAAAGGCTACTCAATACACCTAACCTCCTAGAAGCTTGTTTAGGAAGAGAAATAATGTAATCTTTCCATAAAAGATCACAGTAAAAGAAACACCAAGAATATTAAGGACAGATGAATGTTTGAGTTGTGCGATTTTGAAGAAGATATATTTTGTTGTGTGGAAGATTGTGTCGAGCAGAAAGATGAAGGAATTGAGTTTTGGTAGCATTGAAAAAAAAAATATTTTCTCTGCCCCAAATTCAAATGCGAGATAGATCAGGGATCAGTTTCACCAAGGTTACCTCCCTTGCCCCTTTTAACTGCTGTTGGGAGAGCTGCCTTTCAAATTAAAAAGATTAATAAAAGGTGGAATCATCGGCATAGGAGTGGATAGGAAATAAAGTAAGAGAGAGAAGTTTATTAATGAAAAGCAAAAAAAAAAAAAAAGGGGTTGGGGATTAAAAAGTTTGGAAATTAAAGCTTTGCCACAGACTCTACCGAAAGCTTTTGATAAGTCCAGCGCGATAGCAATAAATTCACCGAAATGACGAAGAGCGGAGGAACAAGAGTCAGAAAGAAGGGAAAGAAAATCAGCAGTAGAGCGTTTCTTACAAAAGCCATACTGGCGAATGAGATGCTTAAAAATATTCCTGTTAAGGATGGATTTAAAATCTTGGAAATAACGTAGGTTAAAGACATTTGAGACGATAGTTAGAGGGTTGAGAGGGGTCTCCCATTTTCGGCACAGGCTGAATGAGCGCACGTTTCCAGTAAGAAGGGAAGGTTGAAGTAGAAAAACATAGACGAAATAGTTTACCAAGGAAGGGTGCAA
>SEYY01005313.1:20000-25000 GCA_009176605.1 Armadillidium nasatum
ATTAAATTAATAATATGATGCAAACTAATAATGATAAACTAATATAATTAATTAATTAATTTCTAGAATATATTGAATATGAAGAATAAAATGATTTCACAAGAAATTTTTTTTTTTTTTTTAATTATATTAATATATATATTATTATATATATATATATATATATATATATATATATATATATATATATATATATATATATATATATATATATATATATATATATATATTATATATATATATATATAGGGGCTATATGGAAAATATATTATAAGCGAAAATATATATATATATATATATATATATATATATATATATATATATATATATATATATATATATATATATATATATATATATATATATATATATATATATATATATATATATATATATATATAATATATATGATAATAATAATAATAATAATAATAATAATTAATAATAATAATAATAATAATAATAATAATAATAATAATAAAAAGAAAATTATTTAATTTTCCTCGTTTTTCAAAATGAATAAACAGAATGATACATTTTAATTATTAATTTTGGCGAACACAGATGCCAATATTTTAGAAGTGGATATCCCAGGGAAAAGTCTTATTTTTAAACTTGTAATCAGTCTAAGCTCTCTGGTTTATTCTTATTATTAAAATAATTGACTGAAGAAATAAATGATACTTTTATAATAATAATATAAATGCAAAAACAATAATAATAATAATAATAATAATAATAATAATAATAATAATAATAATAATAATAAATATTCATAATAATAATCTCAATAATAATAATAATAAAATTATGAAAAACATCAATAATAATGATGATAATAATAATCATATAATAACTTATAATAATACATAAATAGTATTTTCATAAAATATAATAAAAGTCTTATAATAGTAGTAGGATCATTAAAAAATGAAAATTATAATAATAATAATAATTTTAAGTTATTATTATTATTAAAATAATTGACTTATTACTATTATTACTATTATTATTATTATTGTCATTTTTAATTTATCACAGGAAGCTTATTCGCTTGAGAGCTGCTGCTTGAATAAAACCTTTTTGGGCTCGAGGAAAGCACAGTGGTAGAGCTTCGAGTATGTTGTTTCTCAATCACAATATGCGGTGGTTTCAATGGCCGCAAGATTGATGGGCAGGCTATCTGATGATACCCCCCAGGTACCTGGATTGACCTTTTTTTTTTTACCGGAGGGAAAAAGGTCATCTGAGAGGAAAATGGTAAAAATTTCATTTTTTTGCGGCTTATGATTAACCGCAAATTTTTCCACGATCTTTCCTGGGCACATTTTAGGGTTTTGTGACTAACCGTGGTTAAACGTGGTTAATTTAATCGACTTACATATTTTCACGCTCTCTTGGGCGATTTTCTCGCGGTTTCCGGTTTTTATGGGTAATTTTTTTTTACGGTTATTTTGGGGTCAAGGACATCCTTTGAGGTTAACCGCTGTTAGATTCAGACGTACAACGTTATTACATGAAGGAAGATAAGAAGCAAGGAATAAAGAATGAGAAAGAATAATTCGAAGAATAAGAAAGAATAAAGAAGGGTAATAAGGAAGAATGAAGAATGTATTACCTTTGTTACATACCATTTTATTTTTTATTTGTTTCAAAAAATTTTCTATCATCTTCAAGCAACGTATATTATTAAAACACGTGCGCATACTTACATGCATACAACCACACCCTCACCTAGACGTATATCTTCCTCATCGTATGACGTCATTTTGTTTTCCTTTGAGGCTTATTTTGTTTTTATCGACAAAGACTTATAATCCAGGGTCTTCCCTAGAGGAGGAGAAGGAGAAGAGAATAAAGAAAAGATGAGAAAAAGAAAATAATCTTCTTGGTGATAAAACAAATACTTGCTGATATGGATGGAATTTCAAGGTGGGGTTATAGCAACCTTGTGAAATTCAACTCTTTGAAAACCCAACTTCTTTAAATCTCCATCTCAAAAACACCTCCCAACTTTCTATCTCTTTCAATGGCTCTCCCGTCTCACCTGTAAATAATATTAACATTCTTGATCTAAACATAAACAATAAATTTCTTGGAAACCACATATCATAATGATTGCTAAGGCAGCCTCCAAGAAGCTATGAATTCTGTTCAGGTTGCGAAGAATTTTTTTCTTCTGAGCTGTTACTCCAATTATATAATGGTCTTATTCGCCCTTGTATGGAGTACTGTTCTCACATTTGGGAGGGGCTCCGGTTCCTTCTCTCTCCTAGGATAAGGGTTGAGTCTAAGGCTTAAAAGATTAATAAACTCTCCCCTACTTTCGAACTCTCTTGACACTCCATCTCTGAGACATGATGTTGGGGCACTATCTCTTTTCTATAGGTACCACAATGGCAGGTGCTCGAAGGAATTGGCCTCTCGCATTCCTCCACCGTTGCGACGTCCTCCACCACCATTGCATCGCCCTCGTTTTACAAGGGGTGTCCTTCTTTTTCAAGAATTTTGCGTGTATGTTGGAAACCCTAGGCTTGTCTGTTGTGATGCCTCCTTCTTTCCAGCCAACTCTGTTCTGTGGAACTCTCTACTATCATCTATTTTTCCTCTTGTATTTAATCTTCCTCTCTTCAAGACCTCCGTCTGTGCCCACCTGAGGGAAGTGTGTTAGGTTCGGGTCTGAGTGGTTTTGTTCCTCTTTTTCCTTGAAAAGAGCTCTGCCTTTAAATGATGTTAAACTGTTTATATATATATATATAATATATATATATATATATATATATATATATATATATATATATATATATATATATATATATATATATATATATATATATATATATATATATATATATATACCGTAAGTTTGTTAAAAGTTATCTGCTTAAAGGAAATTAAAATGGATTAAGGGCTTATAAGTGTACGAAGAATTGGATAGCATGTGGACTTGCGAGGATTTAAACGAACTTCTCAGAGGCTTGAGTTTCGTTTTGAAAATCTGAAATTCTCTCCTTTTTCCGACAAAATATTTCGGAGACAGTTTGTACTTGAATTATAAAACGTTTGTTTTGCTTTATAATCGTTGAAGAATTTTCTCTGAATTTTAGTATACAAATTAAAAAGGAAAAAAAAAATTTAACTTGGATATTAAATAAAATAATAGTTTTCATTTCTTGCAAGTTTACAATTATTGAAGCTGTGATTTGCGGTATATATACATATATATATATATATATATATATATATATATATATATATATATATATATATATATATATATATATATATATATATATATATATATATATATATATATATATATATATATGCTTCATTGAAATACTTATGTAAAAATTTGTTAAAATGTAACAGGAAAAGAGTTACTTAAATGTATAAAAAATCAAATTCTCAGAGTTAGAAACATTAGTGATATTTATGCTAATACTTGAGCATGCAAAATTATTTTCATAAGTATCACAGCAAACCAATATAAGCCGCATTTAAAGTATCAAAAAGTCAATGAAATTCGAGACCGAAGCTAGAACACAGAAGCGAAACCAAAGTAGACTCTCAAGAATTGGAAAAGCTGAGAAGTGACGAACAAGCCTGAAGCAAACTTATTCTTCAAGACAACAACTGCTCCTCTCTGCTTTTAATTAAGAAAAGCAGAGCAGTCTGGGAAAGTCGAATTAGAGTTTCCATCTGGAAAAGAAAATTGTTTCCGTGAAGTCGATTCAAGGAAAATTGTATTTTAGAACAGACTATTATACCTTCGCAATAAATGAAAATAAAAAGATTTTTCTTTTTTTTCAAGAAAGGGATATATTTACAAGAAACTTTTGGGTTTCTTTTAGTAAAGAGATATAAAGAGAACTTTGGGTTCTCCTTTTAAAAATAGATAATTAAATCCAATGGGCATAGTGGTAGTGACTCTAACGAATAGTTAACACTTAAAAATTTCAACCAACCTATAACATCGATCCTATATATACATATTGTTGACGCGTCGTTTCTTTTAATTTGGGCAACCAAGTGTCCTTCCATGACGTGCAAATTACTAGGATAAACAAAAGCGGATGAAATTTATAATATATAAACTCGATATCAAAAAGTACAAGAAGAATAATACTGTAAATTGTCATTAAAGTACTTCAGTATACAACGTCCAACTCTAAATCACTAATAATTATGGAATATATATTAATCTAATATTTACATTATACAGAAGATTATTCAAAATTAATCTCTCTAAACCAACTCATTGTTATTTCAAAGAGTTTTCCTTAGTTTCTTGCAAAAGGTTCTGCTACTTTGTCAATTCTCTCGGATATTTCTTACTTTGGATCGTCCTTAAACTCAGCTGGCCGTCTCCACAGAGTGATTCCAATGCCAACGAATGGCACCAGCATAGATAGTTGGCTCTCACATTGATGGTTAGGTACCATACTGCTATTTGGTCCTTCCATTAATAGTTAACTACCACATTGGTGTTAGATCCCAACTCGATGGTTGGTTCTCACACTAAAGGTCAACTACCACAATAGTTTTTGGCTCCGCAAGCTGATACTTATACAATGATAAAAGTAGCAAAGGTAAATATTCGTCTCCTACAATCCACAATAATAATAAATAATAATAGCAACAATAATAATAATAATAGTAATTTTAATAAAAATAATAGATACTAATAATAATATCAATAATATGAATAATAGTAACTATAATAATTCTTAATAATTTTGCCACAGCTACACACACTGATACTCATAATATAATAACGCTTATAAATTATAATAATAATAATTCATTCATTCATTCATTCATTCATAAAGCTTTATTCAGGAAAATGGTACATTTACAGGTTGAAAGTTTAATAGTAGGTCCTATTCTACTACATTCAATAATAATCTTAATAATAATATCGTGACTGTCCACTTCACTGAAAAGGGGCTGCTGGGGGAATGCACTGCGGTTTCCTTTGAGCCCTATTGTTTAATACA
>SEYY01005315.1:0-12500 GCA_009176605.1 Armadillidium nasatum
CAACACCCCTATAAGAGCAAGCACTGGGGTGGCGTGAAGTAATTCTGAAGGCGCCTCAGAAACCCCCACTTTGAAGGCTTGTTTAGAAAGAGAAGTAATGTGATCTTTCCAAGAAAGATCACGAGAAAAAGAAACACCAAGAAATTAGGACAGATGAAGGCAGAAGTTTGTGTTTTTCGAAGAAGATATCTAGTTGTGTGAAAGATTGTGTCGAGTGGAGAGATGGAGGAACTGAGTTTTGAGGCATTGAAAACAACCATGTTTTCTCTGCCCCAATTTGAAATAAGAAAGATCAAGGGTTAGTTGCTCCAAGGCTACCCTTCTCGAGTCTATCAACTGCTGTTGGGTGGGACGTTTTTCAAATGGAAGGAATAATGAAGGGTGGAGTCATCAGCATAGGAGTGGATAGGAGATGAGTAAAGAGAGAAGGTCATTATGAAAAATAGAAAAAGTGTTGGTGATAGACAGAACCCTGAGGAACACCACTGTTAATAGATTTAAAGGATGAACGGTGGCCGTCTACAACAGCTGCTATAGAACGACCGGAAAGGAAATTAGCGAGAAGATCACAGAGAGAAGGATAGATACCGAAAGAGGGAAGTTTAGAATCAAAGCTTTGTGCCAGATCGAAGGCTTTCGATATGTCCAGCGCGACAGCAAAAGATTCACCGAAATGCCGAATAGCGGAGGACCAAGATTCAGAGAGAAGGGAAAGAAGATCACCTGTAGAGCGTTTCTTACGAAAGCCATACTGGCGATCAAAGATAATTAGAAGAATTGAGATGCTTCCAAATCTTCCTGTTAAGGATAGATTCAAAAACTTTAGAGAGAACGGAGGTCAAAGAAATAGGACGGTAGTTGGAGGGTTGAGAGGGGTCCCCCTTCTTCGGCACAGGTTGAATGAGCGCACGTTTCCAGCAAGAAGGGAAGGTTGAAGTAGAGAGACAAAGACGAAATAGTTTACCGAGGCAGGGTGCAAGCTCGGAAGCACAAGTTTTGAGAACCACAGGAGGAATACCATCAGGACCGTACGCCTTCTTAGTATTAAGCTCAGAGAGAGCAGAAATGACATCATTAGAAGAAATTCTAATTTTAGGCATAATTGAGTTAGAGGGGGTTGAAGGAGGAGGAATAGCTCCGGAATCGTCTAAGGTTGAATTAGAGGCAAAAGTTTGAGCAAAGAGTTCAGCTTTAGAAGAAGGTAAAATGGCAGTTGTGCCATCAGAAGAAACTAGAAGAGGGAAAGAGGAAGAAGCAAAGTTAGAGTTGACATTTTTTGCAAAATGCCAGAAAGAACGTGAAGAAGAGGAACCAGAAAGATTATTCATTTTGTTACGAGAAGGATAGTTTTGCACGATTCCGGGATGAAATATAAGTAGCGTGAGTTTCTGGAGTTTGAAGACGACGGTAATCCCTGAAGGCAGCATCCCTGCGGCGGATAGCACGAAAACAAGCAGAGTTAAACCAAGGTTTGGTAGGTTTAGTAGAAGGGAAAGAATATGGAATGTATGCCTCCATGCCAGAGAGAATCACCTCGGTAATGCGTTCTGCACACTCCGAGGGACCCCTCCACGGAAGCAATAATCATTCCACGGGAAATCGAAGAAGTACGACCGCAAGTCCGACCAGCTTGCAGCACCGAAGTGCCACAAGCGTTTCCTTTCCGTAGAAGGGGGTCTTTCCTGCGGAAGACTTGAAGAGATAGAAGAGGATACAGAGATAAGAAGATGATCGGAGGAACCCAGAGGAGGAAAGAGTTTAACAGTATAAGGAGAAGGTTTAGAAGTTAGGAAAAGGTCTAGAACGTTGGGTTCATCTCCAAGACGATCAGGGATACGAGTAGGGAGCTGCACCAACTGCTCAAGGTCGTTTTGGATAGCGAAATGGAAGGCACGTTCACCAGCTGTATCATGAGAACTAGAAGAAAGCCATTGGCGGTGGTGAACATTGAAATCACCTAATATGATGATTTCAGAGAAAGGAGAAGAAGAGAGAATGTGCTCTATTTTGGAGTTTAAATAGCCGAAGAATTTAGCATAGTCAGTAGAATTAGGAGATAAATAAACTGAACAAATGAATTTAGTCGTAGAGTGGCAAGAGAGCCTAAGCCATAAGGTTGAAAATTCGGAAGACTCCAAATTAGAGACACGAGAACAAACGACATCGTTGCATACATATGCACAACAACCACCTTTGGCTGAAAATTGAGGATAGAGACAGTAGGAGGAAACAGAATAGGGTTTGCTATCAGAACGCTCAGACATCTGAGTTTCGGTCAAGAATAAGAGGTGAGGTCTAGAAGAAGAGAGGTGATGTTCAACAAAGTGGAAAATTAGAGTGCAGACCGCGAATGTTGCAGAAATTAATGAAAAAAATAGACCGTGCATCAGGACAAGCCGGCGGCCGAGTCCTGGTGGCACCAACCCCATCACCGGAGGCCACCAACTCCCAAGTGGTGATGGGGGAAGGGGTGGATGAGGGGCTATTTTTGGAAGCCGCCCCCCGTGGCTTCTCCGAGGCTACCGAAGTTGACGCCATTATTGATTTTATTTTATTTTTTTAAAGATGTGTTAGAAATGTTTTATGTATGTAAAGGAGAGCCACTCCGTGTAGATAGAAGGTGAGCGCGAAAGGGAGCGAACCATTGGGCACCGGGATGAGATAGGAGTACCTTTAACACCCCGTATACCCAACAGGGGGTAATCTCATCGCTTCGGGAGCGCTACTATATATATATATAATATATATATATATATATATATATATATATATATATATATATATATATATATATATATATATATATATATATATATATATATATATATATATATATATATATATATATATATATATATATATATATATATATATATATATAGATAATCCCGGGCAGCTCAGTGGATAAAGCGGAGGATTTTCACGCTTTAGGACGGAAGTTTGAGCCTCGGTAAAACGAAGACTCCGATCGCCCCGCCCACTAACCAAGATCGGACACAAAAAATTGCCGCTCGTAGGGGATTTTCTGTAATTAATTACAGTTTACGGCAAAGTGTATTAATACACTAATCTCAATACCCACACCTCAGCCAACAAATACAATCTATAATGACAAAACAAACACTCACTCCTATCTGCCACATGCGCAGTAGGTCTTCCGAGTATAGAAACCTAACTACGTCCACAGATGGTTGGGAAATCTGGACTTGAAAGACCGTGGCAGGGGCTGCTATCAACCTCAAAATACTGTACACCAAATCACCAAGCTGTGTGGCACCACTGGTCGGGAAAACATTACACACTCTCCTTCTCCCGACTTGTCCTCACCTAGGTGAGAGTTTAAAAGTGGCGAACTAACTAACTAACTAACTAACTAAACTAATTATATATATATATATATATATATATATATATATATATATATATATATATATATATATATATATATGTGATGGATCGGATGTCATGTTTCCTCATTTGCGGATGCGGATGCAGATGATGAATTTTCGAAAGTGCGGATGCGGATGTCAATTTTTATTAGAACGCGAATGCTTATGTCATCAAAATAAATATAAATTATATAAAATATAATATATATATATATATATATATATATAATATATATATATATATATATATATATATATATATATATATATATATATATATATATATATATATATATATATATATATATATATATATATATATATATATATATATATATAATATATATATATATATATATATATATATATATATATATATATATATATATATATATATATATATATATATATATATATATATATATATATATATATATATATATATATATATATATATATATATATATATATATATATATATATATATATATATATATATATATATATATATATATATATATATATATATATATATATATATATATATATATATATATATATATATATATATATATATATATATATATATATATATATATTATATATATAATATATATATATATATAGAGATCCTTAAGTTGTTTGATAGATGCTTGAGAGAAGGAAAAGTCCCAAAAAGATGGGGAAGATCAATTGTATGATTCTATCTACAAAAAAAAGGAGATTCTGAAGAATGTAAAAATTACTGAGAAATAAGTTTAATTATCACATTACAAAGGTGTTTGAGCGAATATTGGAGAAGAGACTATGAATGATAGTAGAAACAAAGTTAGGGGAGGAACAGTATGGATATAGAAAAAAACGAAGTACTGTGGATTTGATTTTTGCTCTGAGACAGACGGTAGAAAAGATATGGGAATATGATAAGAAAGCATGTATAGCATTTATAGACCTGAGAAAGGCTTTTGATTCGGTGCCGAGGGAGAAGCTGTGAAGGGTGTTGGGAGAACAATATCAAATAAGTGCAAAATTGAGAAAAGCTATTGAGAGTACATATGAAAATTGTGAGTGTAAGGTTAGAAAGGACTATGAAAATAAAAGATGGTTTAAAGTAAAAACAGGAATAAAACAGGGCAGTGTTCTGTCCCTAATCCTATTAATAGCATATCTAGATTGGGTAATAAAGAACGTAAGGGATGAAGTGCAAGTCCTGGATGGAGATATTATGGCTTATGCAGATGATTTGGCATGTTGGAGCCAAGACCGAGAGAGATTAAGAGAGGTGGTAGAGGGCTTTGCTGAAAAGTTGAGAGAGGCAGGTCTAAATATAAATGTAGAGAAGACAGAACTGTTAATAGTTAGTAGAGAGGAGGAAAGAGAGGAATTTATGTTGGAGGTAGATGGTGAGGAGGTGAGGTTGGTGGAGAGGTGTGAATATTTGGGGGGAGTGTTCACAAAGGAAGGAGGAAACGTGCAGGAAATTACCAACAGGATGGAGAAATACGGAAGAGTGGTGAGGGCGTTGTATCCGATTTTGGCTGACAGGAGGATGGATTTGGAATTAAAAAAGAAAATTTTTGAAAGTATTCTAACCCCAATCTTGTTATATGGGGCAGAGACCTGGAGTACAACAACAAGAGAAGAAAGTAGAATTCAAGCAGCAGAGATGAAAGTATTACGATTGATGGTTGGAAGGACCAGGAGAAAGAGGGTAAGAAATGAAAGAGTTAGAGAAAGTATAGAAGTAAAGTCAATCATAAACAAGATGGATGCAGCAAGATTGAGATGGTTGGGACAAGTGTGGAGGATGCCGGAGGTGAGAGTGGCTAAAGAGAGGTGGGAATTGACGCCGAGAAAGAGAAGACAGAAAGGAAAACCCAGGAAAAAATTCAAAAATTCAAAAATTGACTCGCCAGGGGGTGTCTACAGTGTTCCTTGCGGCACCTGTGACTCTTTCTATGTTGTGGAAACCATAAAGACTCTAAATTTTCGTATTTCCCAACATCTTAATGATGTAAAGGTAATTACAGTGATTCCATTTTCAAGTATACTATAGAAACTGGACACAGAATCAGTTGGGATGACCCAAAAATGATTTCCTTTCCTAACAGTAAATTACTCAACCAACTCATTGAATCTTTTTTTATCTCCACCACTAAGAATTCTAACACTTCCGAGGGTTTCTTTTCTCTAGATGATAACAGAGTCAATCAAATTAGGAAGACCATACCCAAGTCATTTATGTGATTTTTTTTTAAGTTATCATACAGTTCGTGGAGTCACCTTTCCTCTTTCAACTTTTCATATTATCTTCTCAGTTCTGAAGAGGGCTTAAGGCTAACAAGCCGTAACGTAAACTGTGCTATCAAAATTTATCATTTTGAATAGTTTATCTTCTTAATAAATTGTTTTGAAAATTATTTAAATACATATATATACATATATATATATATATATATATATATATATATATATATATATATATATATATATATATATATATATATATATATATATATATTAATAATTAAACACCGTTTCCCGCATGCTGCATGGTGGTGTCAACTACAGGGGGAAAATTTCTCTTCAATATATATATATATATATATATATATATATATATATATATATATATATATATATATATATATATATATATATATATATATATATATATATATATATATATATATATATATATATATATATATATATATATATATATATATATATATATATATATATATATATATATATATATATATATATATATATATATATATATATATATATATATATATATATATATATATATATATATATATATATATATATATATATATATATATATATATATATATATATATATATATATATATATATATATATATATATATATATATATATATATATATATATATATATATATATATATATATATATATATATATATATATATATATATATATATATATATATATATATATATATATATATATATATATATATATATATATATATATATATATATATATATATATATATATATATATATATATATATATATATATATATATATATATATATATATATATATATATATATATATATATATATATATATATATATATATATATATATATATATATATGTAGAGATATACCTACAAGATGAGTCCAATATGCTTGCCACCATATAGGGACAAAATATGAAAACGTATCTGCTATTGTTGCTGGATGGGGCTGGATAGGGGAAAGAAAAGTACAAAAAAATTTAAGAAAAACGAACGTCACTGTAAGTTGATTTCTTTTTATTGTTTATTTTAAGCAGGGAATTTTAGACTGAATGGTTAAGCAGAATAGTTTGTTATTTAAATTCATAAGAATGTGATAAATTTCTATTTTATTTTATGTTATATTTCTTTATTTCATTACAATTTTTGGAAAGGTTAATACCTAGAGTAATATTTTCAGTACATTTTCCATTTTTTTAATTTTTTTTTTATTTTTTTTATTTTTTTTAGCTTTTTTATTAATTTCAGGTTTTAACAAATTTTGAATGTTATAAAAGGATTAGTCATGTCTTCAAGGAAGATTTAATGATTTGTGCTGATGCATCCAAAACGAAAAGCTGTCAAGGAGATTCAGGAGGACCTTTAATTACAATGATAACAAACAGGTCGCATAAATTTATACAGGTAACAGAAAAAGAAAAAGAGAATTTATTGATCTGAAATATAACCTCAAACCATTTAATAATATTAAAAATAACAGTTAATCAAGTTCAAAATTTCCTGAAATTTTCAAAATACTTTGAATTTTAGTTTAATATTTGGGGATTTTGTTTTGAAAATATATAATTTCAATTTTAATTTCTAAATCAGATTGGTGTAGTAAGTTTCGGATTTGGATGCCACGCTAACTTCTTTCCAGATGTTTATACACGAGTAAATCATTATCTTCCATGGATCCAAAATCACACGAGAGACGCCACCTATTGTAAAAATTAAACTGTGCCTTATTGGATTAAATAACATTTTATGTTATCTTGCTTAATATCCAAAAATGTTTAAACTTTTCAAAAAATTACTCTCTCTTGATGTTAAATACTATTGCTATTTTATTTTAATAAATCTGCCTTTACCATTTAGGTTATCATAGTTTACCATTTATTTTTACCTTTAAAAAACGATTTACTTTTATATATGAAAATATTGTTTTGTTGCAAAGGAAACATTTTTTATTAAAAAAAAAATTAAAAGAAAATAAAAAAATGAAAAAAAAAAAAATTCAGCCAATTCAAAAAGTTCTACCTAATTTTCTTTTTTATTTTAGCCGGAAATAAATTAGCAAAACGAATATAAAAAAGTTTCTTTTCACATATTTTAAATTATTTTAAGTTTTTCTAGGCATTTAAAAGTCAAAGTTAAATTAGTTTGTTCTTTAGTTTAAAACAAGTCCAAAACTTTTTGAACAGATAAACCCACCCCTGATACATTTAAAAATTTAAAAAAGAACAAGAACAATGGGGCTCAAATTGATTTATTTATGAAAAGTATTTTTAAAAAGTAATACAAATTACGATTTGCTACGAATTTGATTAATAGTTAGCAAAAACTTGTATGTTTGATGTGAAAATTGAAACTGATATTCTATTCAAACAAAAGAAATTTTCAATTCAAGATTTCTTAATTTTAATCCCTTTATCTTTATTCATATCTAGATCTTATTGATTTCTGTACTTAGTAAAAGTTCTATCATCATTACTAAGTTGAAAGAAACAAAAAGGAAAAAATAACAATACTTATTAGTGTAAGACAGTTTTCAGCAATTATCCATTCTTAAATATCTATCTACATTTCATGCCAAGACATTTGATTTTATAAAGCTATTAATGCTTGTAGCATTTGTAAAACTTTTCTTCATTGTCTTGAAACACTTTTTTCTCTTTTATATTAATGCTGCTAATTCAACTGATACTCTAAATCTGAAAATTTCATAGAATCATTATTACTCATTAAGAGTGATGAAGACTTTAGAACAATTATTAGAACAATTGTGAATTCGATCGTGAAGGTTTTCAACTGTAAGTTCGACTAACACTTGGACTCAAACTTCAATATCAATATAAAAATTTATAATTTCAAAGGCCAGATTCCAGAGCTTTGGTGAGAAATCTTGAATACAAGGAAACGTAATTTTTATAACGAATCTATAAATGATTGAATGATTGAAGCACAGAACCATTTAGGGGGTTCTGACATTTTTTGGTCAATTTTTATATTCTGGAATTAAATTTTTACTACATAGAGTTCAAAATTTTGGTATCGCTCCATTTTTGAGCGAGATACATATTTCCGAATTCCTGTCCAATTTCTGTAACTTTTATAGCTTCGGAGAAACATATCCATTCAGTTTTTCCGGTACAACTTTTTTTCGTAACCGAACTTGCCCAAATTTCCATAGTTAGACTATTTAAATATATATCTTTAAAAGTACGTTGTGTAGTAAATGTCAAAAAAAATTTGGAAATTTTCATTTTATTTTCAAATTTCAAAAAGAGATATAAAAAATGTCTAGAAACCTAAAAATGTTCTATTGAAAAGTAGATAAATTCTTCCCCGACAGTTCCTAAAATCTTCACCAACTTCTGTGGAGAAACAAAAAAGTTAAAAGAAAAAAAGTTAATGAGCTAAATTGGACTAAAAATTATACCACTCTTTTTTTTCTTATAATTAATTTGTTTATTAATCTAAATTGCTCAAATTTCCTGGAACAATTGAGGATGAGTACATCTAAAGTTTTCTTGAAAGATACTTCGAATATCTACAGGGTCCATAATGAAAGTAATGCGCATGATTTTATTGTGACGCGACTATCCATCGCAGCGGGGTAAAATGAGTCAGGAAATATGGAAATGTGATGAGGGGTCTGCCCTTTCAATGCAGCGAGCGTCAGTTTGCTCCGAGCAGTGTGAGTGGAAAGACGTGCCTCAGCGTGAAGTGTGTTTTTCAACTTTGAAACACGGCGCGATGGAGCGTTCGCCTGAACAGCGATAGGCAATCAAGTTTTGTATGCGGCTTAGAAAGAATGCAACCGAAACATTCCAGATGATTCAAGAGGCCTTCAAGAACGACTGCATGTCAAGGTCACAGTCCGGCAGATGGCACAAGGCGTTCAAGGAGGCCGGGAGGAGATCGCCGACGAACCCCGTTGTGGACGCCCAGCAACGGCCAGAACCGACGAAAACGTGAATCGTGTGCGAGAAGTTTTGCGTTCCGACTGTCGATTGCTCATCCAGCAAATCGCTGACACCCTAAACATTTAAACATGTCCACATTTGCGGTACATGGGATAGTGACCGAGGATCTGCAAATGGGCAAGGTCTGCGCGAAGCTTGTGCCGAAAGTGTTGAGGGAAGAGCAGAAAGAACTTCGAGTTTTGTGCTGTCAAGAATTGTTGGATTTGATTCAAAATGAGCAGTACTTTCTTAACTCTGTCGTAACCGGAGACGAGTCCTGGAATCCAGACGACCCAGAATCGAAAAGATAGAGCAGCGAATGGCACACGAAATCATCCCCCCCGCCCCAAGAAAGCGCGAATGAGCAAGTCTCGCATCAAAACGATGCTCATTTTCTTTTTTGACGTCCGAGGAATCGTCCATTTTGAGTTTGTGCCGCAGGGACAAACAGTCAACTCAGCCTTTTACCTGCAGGTGCTCAAGAGATTGAAACGCAGGGTCGCTCGCGTGAGGGCTGACATCAAAGACACGGTCAAGCTCCACCATGACAATGCCCCCAGCCACACGGCCTTCATCGTTACCAATTTCCTGGCCCGGAGCAACACCCCGGTGGTCACCCAGCCCCCTTACAGTCCCGACTTGGCTCCGTGCGACTTTTTTTTTGTTTCCCCGACTGAAGAGAGAGCTGAAAGGAAACCATTGGGAGTCCGTGGAAAACATCCAAAAACATGTCACAACGTTCCTAAGAGACATTCCCGTCGAGGAGTTTCAGGGTGCCTTCCAGGCACGGCAGGCACGTCTCCGCAAGTGTATTGATGCTGGGGGAGAGTATTTCGAAGAATTTTAAGCATTTGTACCGGTAGGATCAAGAAATATATTATTCCCAGCAAATGCGCATTACTATCCTACTATTACTTGAGCACCTGCAGGTAAAAGGCTGAGTTGACTGTTTGTCCCTGCGGCACAAATTCAAAATGGACGATTCCTCGGACGTCAAAAAAGAAAATGAGCATCGTTTTGTGAGCGAGACTTTCTCATTCGCGCATTACTTTGATAATGGATCCTGTATACTTCAATCACTAAATCGTTTATAGATTAGTTAAATATAAGCTATTGAATCTGAGTCTTTGGAATCATAAATTTTAAGATTGATGTCGAAGACGGAGTCCAAGTATTAGTCGAACTTAGAGTTGCAAAGCCAACATTTACCGGATTGACCACTAATATGATTCTTTCATCCCTCATATTTACAAAGTTAATTTGATGAAGACATTATTTGACAGAGCATATAAGATTTATTATCTTATATTAATCTGTCAAATGAATTAGACTTTCTAAAAATCACTTTTTCTAAAAAATGGATTCCCGGATTTCTCATTGAAAATGTTTTGAGAAAACTACTCTCTTTAAAATTTGAATAACCTCTTCCGGTCAAATTAACCTTATCTAAAGATTGAGTTACCAAATTGAATGAAAAATTAAAGGAATATTAAAAATTTATTAACTTAATTAATCTTAAACTAGTTTTTAATAATAATTACAAAATTGGCAAGTTTTTCAAGTCTTAGCAAAGACTTCCTGCACTTTTGTGCTCATCAGCTCATATGAATAAAATTGTGGCAACTGTGATGTTACCTATATTGGAAAAACTACTCGAAGTCTATCAACCCGCATTGATGAGCACAAAGGTGTTTTCTTCAGAACTTGGGGTCAGTTGCATCATCCTCCCTATCCTACTATTAACACTCATTCTCTCCAATTAAATCATCCAAAACAAGATTCAAGTTTTAAAAGTTTGGATTTTGAGTATGAGCCGGATCTCCATTTGTTAGAATCTTTAAATATTTGGCATCACAAACCTAAGTTTCTTGGTCGTTTTCAATGCCTCAAAAACTCAATTCCTCCATGTCTCTACTCGACACAATCTTCCACACAACTACGATATCTTCTTCGAAAACACGCAACTCAAACCTTCATCTCTCCTCAATATTCTAGGTGTTTCTTTTTCTCGTGATCTTTCTTGGAAAGATCACATTACCTCTCCTTCTAAACAAGCTTCTAAGAGGTTGGGTGTTCTGAGGCGCCTTCAGTATTTCTTCACACCACCCCAGTTGCTTGCTCTGTATAGGGGTGTTGTTCGCCCCTGTATGGAGTATGCGTCACACATCTGGGGTGGTTCCACACACACAGCTCTCCTGGAAAAGGTGGAGTCTAGAGCTTTTCGCCTTATCAATTCTCCTGCTCTCACTAATTCTCTCCAATCTCTTTCTGCCCGTCGAAATGTTGCGTCACTCTCTCTCTCTACTATCGCTATTACAATGGACACTGCTCTTCTGAACTCTCTCGTCGCATACCTCCCCCATTAAGAAGGGCTCGTGCGACTCGTCTTTCTACACAGTCTCATCCTTTCTCTGTCCAACTCTCTGACCCCAGACTTAACCTCTATGCTCAATAATCTTACATTTACTCTACTGGTAAAGTCTGGAACACACTTCCTTCATCTATTTTCCCAACTACCTATGACTTAAGCACCTTTAAACGCCGTGTATCAGGTCATGTCGGCCTTTAATTTGACCATGTTTCCGACTTTCCTCCCAACTCTGGTGGAACAATGGTAGGCCTCTGGCCTTTGCCCACCAGAGGAGAAATAAAAAAAAAAAAAAAAAAAAAAAGTAAATGAAAATTTGCATTCAGATAATATTATAATTTTGAAGCAAGATTTCGAAATATCATAGAACTTTTCTCTATATGTTAAAATATTATATACATTTTTTTTAAATTTAAACATTTATTTTTATAATATTTTCTTTACTGTTATTTTCTTATTTCGATCATTCTATTGTAAGCCTTGAGAATAGGTTAAAGGAGTTC
>SEYY01005315.1:20000-22500 GCA_009176605.1 Armadillidium nasatum
CCTGGGGGCATATTTTTGATTTCATATATATATATATATATATATATATATATATATATATATATATATATATATATATATATATATATATATATATATATATATATATATATATATATATATATATATATATATATATATATATATATATATATATATATATATATATATATATATATATATATATATATATATATAATATATATATATATATATATATATATATATATATATATATATATATATATATATATATATATATATATATATATATATATATATATATATATATAATATATATATATATATATATATATATATTATTATTTGCATGCAATAACTGTTCTCAATAAATAAATGGTTATATATTTTCCATAAGGAATCAGATGTGAGTCAGTCAATAGATCAGAGTTCTGTCCTCGTTAAATCTAGTGTTATTTATTTTGTTGAAAGATGATGCTGTTAAGGGTCAGTCATAGAGCAACATTCTAAGACTTGATTTCTCTCCCAAAAATGTGCAAGAGCAAAGTTGAAGAAGTCCGTGATGACGTAGAAATAACGCAGTGATGACGTAGTGATGACGTAATGATGACGCAATGATGACGGAGGGATGCTAAGTCAGTCAATATCCAGGTTTTAGTACAGTTTCATTAGTAATATGTTTATGAAAAGAATTATTTAAGATATGTAAATTAAATAAATTGGAAAATATTATTGATACTACTAATTAAGTATTAGAATTTTAATTATAATAATCATTCAGTAAAGTAATAAAAAACATAAAAAAAAAAAAAAAAAAAAAAAAAAAAAAAAAAAAAAAAAAAAAAAAAAAAATTTTTTTTTAATATCTCTATTTCAGAGTTTAAAAAAACATATTCATATATATATATATATATATATTATATATATATATATATATATATATATATATATATATATATATATTATATATATATATATATATATATATATAACTATATAGAATAAAATATATATATATATATATATATATATATATATATATATTATATATATATAGAAAACCTGAAAATAAAAAAAAAAGTTTATATAAACATGATCAGTTACGAAATAATTTAATTAGAACCCGAATGTTTCAGTGACGCACATGTGACACGCATATCTGTTTTTCTGTCCCTCTCTTCTCCATGGAACACGAAAAGTCTAGTTAGCAACTAGTTAGTTACTTAGTTACTGTTCGTTACTAGTTAGTTAGCAACTAGTTAGATCTAGTTAGCAACTAAGATTTTTTCAGACATGTGTTTGCCTTATGAAATATAATAACACTGTCATTAATTGTTACACATACTAAATGCGCTATTATGGTGTACCTGTTGTAGAAAGTTACTGTGAATTCCCTCACCAACTTATTTCCCTACTGAAAGCATTCGAATAGTCAATGATAAAAATTTATGTATTAACGGTGAGCTTACCAGTACTCGCATTTAATTATTTTTTTTGAGATCGACAGCATGAGTTTAAAGAAGAAAACCTTCTGCGAAAGGAAAAGCGCAATTGTACTACGAGTGTATGAAGAATTAGTACACGTTTTAGTGTTGATAGACAAGAGTCAACCGCATTTTGCAACTTTTGGAAGTTCATCCCTATCATTTTCAGCGTTTCGAACATCTGCATCAGAGAAATGTTTCGATTTCTCTCAAAGTATGTCATTGCCTATTGCTATCTTTCATACTATTCATTAATGAAGTAATCTTCACCAGTGACAGTATCTTAACATCGTTCAAAACAGTCATTGTAAGAATGAAGAAAATCCGTATGTCAACTGTATCAACTTCTATCCAACACTGCTTTGCAGTAAAGACTGGTGTTGGTTTTGATACAAACTTAATTGGTCCGGTTATTATTAATAATCGTCTTATAAAAGAGAAGATATTTACAATTGATACAATGAATTACCAAGACATTCGGAGGATATTCCTTTTTGTGATATTGCTAAGAATGTATTTTCAGCATGACAGATCTTCGCATTGATCCATTACCAAAATAAGATTCGAATCATTGAGAATCACAGGCTCCATACTTGTACATCTTTACAGTTTACGGAGATGGTTGAAGAAGGAAGTTTACAAATCAAAGTCGAATGCACTATGAAAAACGATTGGTGGCAATTTTGGATGCTAAGAGGAAAAAAATTTTTTGTAAAAAAGTGCGGCAAGACGAACTCGAAAAAACAACACGAATTACAAAATAAGTTGAGATTCACGATAAAATAAGTAAACATTTGTCGTTTTATTCGTAAATTTATTATTATTGTATTATTTCAATATGAATGAACCCAGCTGTATCTTCGAAACTACTAAGAATAAATGCCACGATCATAAAGCTATTATTATTTACAATAACCCACATTACCATCTCTCATATTATATATATATATATATATATATATATATATATATATATATATATATATATATATATATATATATATATATATATATATATATATATATATATATAT
>SEYY01005316.1:0-46872 GCA_009176605.1 Armadillidium nasatum
ATATATATATATATATATATATATATATATATATATATATATATATTATATATATATATATATATAGTAGGGGAGCAATTTGGACGGTACCAGTGCCAAGTGAGAGGAAAAGGGGGGTGAGGGAAAAGAGTTCCAAGTGAGAGGAAACCATGGTCTTTCATGAGGTGATTTTGGGGGGCGGAGCTACCCTGAGGTGAAAAGGGGCGGAGCCTCCCTTTACGTCGTCTTTCGTGAGGCGATTTTAATGCGAATAATCGGATAATCCGATATTTAATCGGATAATCCCCTAATTAATTATTTTAATCCCTTAATCCCCGCCTCTTTTTGACATTTAACCCTTTAATCCCCACCCCTTTTCCCTTTGTACATGCCGCTAGCAACGTGCCAAGCATTATTTGACCCTCATGTGGTAGTGCCAAGGCCTAACTCATGCTCTTTCCTGAGTGCAATTTCTAGCACTTTTCACACTTGCTATACCACGCCCCCTTGGCATGAGAGGAGTGTCAGTGCTAGTAAAAGTTGGCACTGAGGGGTGCCAGTGCCAGCGATAGCTGTCACTGAGGGTAAGGCATCATCCGGCACCATATCCGGTAACATCCGCGGACTAATCAAGATGCAAGCACTCTCGATGATAACGTCATCTGCGCACGCGCACACACCTTATCCTATGACGTAATGGCAAGGGCTATTTTGAGACTACGACGTCATCCGTCCGCCATTTTTTCTTCATCACGTGGTTTTTATTTCCATAGATTTTTTCTCTTGATTTCTATTTTTTTTTTTTTTTTTTTTACAAAACGCCACCACTGACGGGCAGAGCCCTTTTCAAGGAGGGGGCACACACACAAGGACAAAACTCATACAAACACACACACCTAACGCACAGCCCTCAGGTGGGCGCAGACGGAAGACTTGAAGAGTGGAAGATTAAATACAGTTGGAAAAATAGAAGATGGTAGAGAATTCCACAGAATAGAGGTGGCTGGAAAGAAGGAGGTACCACAACGGGCTAGCCTGGGATTCCCTACGTCCACACAAAATTGGCGCGAGAGCAGGGCACCCCTCGTGCAACGAGGACGACGCAATGGTGGAGGAATGCGAGAGGCCAATTCCCTCGAGCACCTGCCATTGTAGTACCTGTAGAAAAGAGATAGCGCGCCAACGTCACGTCGCAGGGACAGAGGGTCAAGAGAGTTTGAAAGTAGGGGACAGTTTATTAATCTTTTAGCTTTTGACTCAACCCTATCCAGAAGAGAGGAGGAGCCAGAGCCCCCCCAAATGTGAGAACAGTACTCCATGCAAGGGCGAATAAGACCCTTATATATCTGGAGTAACTGCTCAGAAGAAAAAAACTCTCGCAACCTGAACAGAACTCCCAGCTTCTTAGAGGCAGCTTTAGCAACCATTGTGATATGTGGTTTCCAAGACAGTTTGTTGTTTATGTTTAGACCAAGAATGTTAATGTTATTTACAGGTGAGACGGGAGAGCCATCGAAGAGGATAGGAAAGTTAGGAGGTGTTTTTGAGAGGGAGATGTAAAGAAGTTGAGTTTTTAAAGAGTTGAATTTCACAAGGTTGCTATGTCCCCACCGGGAAATTCCATCCAGATCGGCAAGAATAGAATCAGAAAGTTGAAGACGAGAAGCAACTCTAGAAGCAAAAGAGGGAGCAGATTTGAAATGAGTAGAAGAATGTAGAGTTGAATCATCAGCATAAGAGTGAACAGAGTTAGAAGTGCAGTTGAGAAGATCGTTATTGAAAAGTAAGAATAAGGTTGGAGATAAAACAGAACCCTGAGGAACACCACAGTTGACAGAAAAGGAGGAAGAGGTCGCTCCATCTACAACTGCCGAAATGGAACGATCTGAGAGAAAACTAGACAAGAGTAAGCAAAGGGAAGGAGGAAACCCAAAGGAAGGGAGCTTAGAGAGCAGTAGTGACGCATGCCATACCCGGTCGAAAGCCTTGGATATGTCAAGCGCCACCACACAAGACTCCCCGAAGTCCCTAAGGGCAGAAGACCATAGATCAGTAAGATAGGAAAGTATGTCACCAGTTGACCTCGAGCGACCAAAGCCATACTGGTGATCAGAGAGAAGAGAATGAGACTCCAAATGATCAGGAAATGAGAGTTGAGGAGAGTTTCAAAAATTTTAGATGGAAACAAGGGAGAGCTATAGGTCGATAGTTAGAAGGGTCAGAACGGCTACCTTTTTTCGGGATCGGCTGAACTAACGCACGCTTCCAGCATAGAGGAAAAGTATTAGTATTAAGACATAGAGAGTAAAGCTGAACGAGGACAGGGGCCAACTCGGAAGCACACTCCCTCTGAACACGAGGGGGAATGCCATCCGGGCCACTGGCCTTCCTGACGTTCATAGATTTCAGAATCCCATGCACCCGATCATGAGTAATTATAGGTAGAGGCATGGGACACCTGAGAGGAGAAGGAGTAGGAGGAGGGATGCCAGAATCGAGCAGGGTGGAATTAGATGAAAAAAGGAGGCCGAAGAGATTAGCCTTTTCAGAAGGAGTATTAGCTACAGAGCCATCAGAGCGAATAAGAGGAGGAAAGGCAGATTTACAGAAGTTGTTAGAGATATTTTTGACAAGAGGCCAGAAATTTTTATCAGTAGGAGAGCCATGGAGGTCAGCGCACTTCCTTTTAATGAAAGTACGCTTAGTCCGTCGAAGAACATCTATGCAACGATTCCGGGCTGAATGAAAATTAGCAAGAGTGATAGGAGAAGGAGAGTTTTTCCATTCACGATAAGCATTGTCTCTCTCCCGGAGGGCAAGAGAACAATTGCCATCGAAACCATGGATTTTGAGGAGAAAAAGATTTAGTTGAAGATGGAATGAATCTGCCCATCCCTTCAAGGATTACTGCCCCTACCTTTTCAGCAGAGACAGAAGCGTCCCCCGAGACAAAGCAAGATTCATTCCAATGATAGTTAGCAAAGAAGCGGCGCATTGCCCCCCAATTAGCCCGATTAAAGTGCCAGAAAGTACGTTTAGGGCATGGTGGAGCTGTTGGAGAGAAAGCATTATAACTACGAGCTATAAGATTATGGTCAGAGTTACCAATAGGAGGGAAAATGGTGTATTTATAACTAGAAGGAGTAGTGGTGAAGCATAAATCAAGTGTATTCAAGAATTGGTTAGGACGATCTGGAATGTGTGTGGGTTCCCTAATCAACTGCTCCAGATCGTTAAGAATGCTGAATGAATTGGCCTCCCTCCCACCTGTATCAGTATGAGAGGAACCCAACCACTCAGTGTGGTGTACGTTGAAATCCCCTAAATAGAGGACTTCAGAATTTGGATGAGAAGAAGTGACAGTCTCGTGAGTAGTAGTAAGATATTGAAAAAAGACTGGAAAATCTGTTCCATTAGGGGAGCAGTAGCAAAAGCACAAGATAATTGTAGTAGTAGGAAGACAGATATTAAGCCATAAAACATCGAAATTAGGAGATTCTAGATTTAAGAGACATGTCACAGGAGTGTTAATGTTAATATAGGCACAGACTCCACCATTTAGACGGAAATTGTGAAAAAAGTTGTAGTTAGAGACATTAAGATTGCTAGAGAAAGAATCCCTGTCCAGCTGGGTCTCAGACAGAAGTAAAAGGTTAGGAAGAGAGGTTGTGAGGTAGTGTTCAACAGACGCGAGGTTAGATCGAAGGCCACGAACGTTAGCAAAGGTAATAGAAAGCCCCCGTGTACGCCTAGCCCCACGAACACTCAAATTAGGCATTTAAAAAAAAAAAAAAATCACGCATGCACGCACACACTCAGACACGCACGCTCGCACACACGCACTCACTAACTCACTCACGCAAGCGCACATGCACACACGCTAGCACACAATACAGTAACCTAATTAAAATAATTATTGTTAAAAATATTAAAACTATTAAAATCAATTTTGAAAATATAAATGCTATAATTATTAAAACAAATTATGATGTAAAATCTATACTACAGAAATTCAATTCATTGAACGAAGAAAACAAGTAGCAAGTTTAAAACAATAAAAGTTTACTTACGGTAAAATTAAAACCATATTTATCTTTCACACGTCAAACTTCACTGACAATAAAATAACCTATAGTTAATTAAAAACACTAAAAAAATTAAAACACAGAACACTGAAGAAAAATAAATGAACAATACATTTAATACAAAAAAAAAACACACACACAAAAAAAAACACAAACACACACACTAGCAATAGAGAACTATAAAACACAACCTTTCACTAAGAGAGCCAAACACTATATATCTGCCACCATTTTGTTCACGTGATTTCCGTCATTTTTGATCGCGTAGTTTCCGCCATCTTGGATTTCTGTCTGCCATTTTTTTCTTTGACTATTGAGTGAAAATCAAATTTCCTCCAATATTCACAGTAAGAACTTAAAACTTATAATAATCATCTATTGTTGCATAACAATTATATATTTTATGGTATTACGTATTTCATCTCTGTAGATTTTCTTCAACGATTCCGAATGACTTTCGGCGGACGTGGAATAACGCTCGGGCGCGACCGCATGTCGGGCTATTCGAAGGAGCGCAAACGCATGCACAAACATTCATGACGTCATCATCACATGACAATTTATTTTTAGAGGTAATATTTACCACTTTCAAATATTATTACGTCATGACCATATTTTTTGTTTTTGTGACGTCATACCTCTTCTTTATTAATTTGCATTAAACTCCTAACTTTTTTATTTAACTCAAAACAAACATCTCTGTATTCTCATTTTTATTTATTTTTATTTTTTCATTTTAAATTTCTCATTTTTATTTTTTTATTCTCATATTTTTATTTTTGTTTTTATTTTATTAATTATTCAATTAATATGATCATTTTATACCTTCATGTAGTAAAATATGAAAGTATTTAATACACACACACAATGTATAAGTACAAACATGATGTATAAAAAAATGCGAAAAGGGAATGTAAACACATGTCTTATTTTATTTAATTTATTAAGTAATTACTAACAATAAAATCATTCACATACAAATTTTTAATATTAAATATATATTTATAATCTTATTAAAAGATACATTTTTTAAAAGAACATTTTATAAAATAAATACAATATAATCCGCACAAGTTAGTTAGGTGATTGTGCAGGAAAATACAATGTGAATATTATTATTCATGTTGAATATTATTATAAATTATTTTATTAACCACAAAGATCTTTACAATCTGGAATAGGTATTGAAACTGGAATATTATTTGTTATCGGATTATAATCTCTAATATGTCTTTTAATATATTTCTTTTTTCAATCGCAGTGAATTTATATGTTACATCTCTTAATTTAGTAAGAACTTTATGATAATATACTTTTGTTATTTCCTTCTTAAAACTTATCACATTAATCACAAAGGTTTTATCACTATTAGATGAGGTTTCTCAATAAATCACACAGTAACGTTCCTTCTATCAGTTAGGCCTGTATCACACGGCAAACTTCGGTCGTTCAGATTACGATAAGTCGAACTAAGCACTCTAGAAAACTAAATAATAATAGTAGTAATAATTGCAATAATATTTAATAAGCAGAAATGAAATGAAAGCTAAATAATAATAATAATACAAATGTCAAAAAATTTGCATTGATATATCGATGCTTCCACATTTCGATATTTCCATATATCGAAGGTCAGACAGTTTCTTAACCTTTTATATATATATATATATATATATATATATATATATATATATATATATATATATATATATATATATATATATATATATATATATATATATATATATATATATATATATATATATTTCAGGAAGTAGCACCTTAAGTTTTTGGGACTTACAAACTGCTTTTTATCTTTTAATTGGAGGGTTTGTTATCAGTACTTTTGTCTTCGTCTGCGAAATAGGAAATGAAAAGCTCTTCCGAAACAAAGTTTTTTAGTGTGAATTATTCAGAACACAACTAAATGAATGAATTACATTCTGTATTTCATATTTTCTTTTTATGTAAAAAATAAGGTATACAGTATATTGGTCTTAACAGAGTTAAATATAAATTTAAAAAACCTATCCTATAAATTTCAATTTAAAGATTTGCACAGATGCTAAATTCTAAATATTTATTCCTATTAGTATATAAGAATTTTGGTGTATGGAAAATGTAATATTATATAAGCAGTTCAAATATGTCAAAAAAGCTACTTTTATTATTAATCCCTATTAATTTAAATTTACAATTTTATCTAGTTGGGAATTTTCAAGTTCGTGTGATTTTCGAAACTGAAATTTACTGCATTTATCTTCATTTCAGAATCAATTATATACATCTTTTCACTTTGCTATATTTAGTTTTCTTTCGTAGTAAGTCAATTATATCACTTTGAAAATAACTTTACAGAAATTAGATAGGATGGTAGCGGTAACTTTTGCGAAGATAGTTAATTTGGGAATTTTAGTTTCGATCGTTAGTGTCTTTTTTTAAATTTTAAAGATGAGATAAAAATGATAAGAAAAAGAGGTAGGGCTTGGTATGGGGAGAGGGAATTGGATATTTTTGCGACTTAAATGAAATTATGTTGAAAAATAACACAAAAATATGGCTTGGAAGTTATGGAGGAATAGCTTTAAGACTGAATTATAGAAGGTGTAGTAATAATTATGAAAGAATAATGGTAGGAATATGAAAAAGGGAGAAAATTTATTGGCTCAGTATACATATGATGTGGAAAATGAAAATTGAGAAATGAAAACTGAATTTTTGTGAGTGCATTTGCAAAGTAAATATTAATGCAAGAGATGTATGGGAAGTGTTTTGAAATGGACTTATAGAATATTTGGGAACTTTTTGTGGGAATGATAAAATATAATTATTAGGTTATTTTAAGGAAACGGATGATGACACAAAAGTTATCGGAATTGAAGATGCTTTAGGAGGAGAAGGGAAAAAGAAAAAAAAAAAGGAATTAGGTACTGTTAGAGAGATGGGAACAAGAAACATGATTTAATAAGTGAAGCATGCACAAATTTAGAAGGGTAACTGTAAAGCAAAAAAAAAAACAATTGAACTCACTTTTTATATTACTTAAGAGATTTAAATTGCTAAAGAAATTTACCTTCATGTACCAATACTTAAGCAGTTTAAAATAAGTATTTACAATTCTGAGAAAAAATGTAAGTTTTCTTGATGGAAAACAGTCTTAGATTAAATAAAAGCTTTACGTATTTAATAATAATAAAAAAATTATCTGTACGTTAATATATTTTTAAGAATGCTAATCTAGGGTAGTTCGAGATTTGTAAACTCCAAGCCTGATGTTACTTAATTAATGAATAGTGACCTCAAGCTGAAAAAATAAAAGACAGAAATTATTATTTGGGGAGTTTACATAATATCGAAATAAATATTTTATAAGTTGTAATATAAACAGCAAAGATTTACAAATGGTGAAAAATAATTTCTTGTAAAGCGAGTGCTGTGCTCAACAGCAAGCCAAATTTGGCCAAAACCCAAAATTCAAAAATTAATTAATGGGATAAGATAACTAAATGGGACACCCCTTTTAATAAAGGGATGATAGGATAAGTTACATGAGATGTAATGGTTTTACTTACCCTGATTTTTGTCCTAGCAATGCCAGGACAAAAATAAATTTCCTCTTTCAGGAATAGGATTCAAACGGAGCTCGAGGCAGCTTATCCTTCTTCAAAGTTAAATCTTTAATTGTAAGTAGATATGGTCAAGAACTTATAACTGTACTTCTGCCTATTGAGACTTGTTCACCGATGCCCGGATACAAGATTCTCAGAGTAGATACAAATTTTGTTAATATTAGTAGCACGAAAATATGGTACTTTATGCTACTGCTGACAGCGTTACAACAAAGTAAATAGTTAATGCTAGTTTTTATTGACAGCATGATGACAAAGTAAGTAGTGAATTTAACAGATACTATTTTAAATCAAGAAAAGAATGTAAAAATTTTATCAATCTTCTTTCTCAACAATTTATGTGAAATGGGTGATGATAAAATTAAGAATTTTTATAAAATCAGAAAATCCCAGGGTACAAAAGCCACAGCTCTAGTCCCACAACAAATTATTTATTATATTATGATAAGGAATTATTATACAACTGGAAAGGCCTGTGATGGTTCACTGCCTTTATTTTGTAGGTATGAAATAAATGGAGAAAGATAGGTTGTTTCATGTGAACGTGTTCAGAGGTGAAGCAGGGTGAGTGGTATAATCAATTACTATTTGCCCAAATGAATGCTAAAGGTAAAGATCGGGTGAAAAAAAAGATTGAAATTTAGTATAAAACTATATGTAAAAGCTACAAAAGTAGATAAATTAGAAAATGTACAAAATACGAAATTATAATAATAGAATAAATGGGAATAGTGTAATAAAGAGAAAGAAGGAATTCAAGTGGAGTGGAAATATTTTAAGGAAACTGTGGCAAACACTACAATCATCATCACTGCTTATAACTAAATTACACATATAAAGTTGTCAATGTTCACATAAAATTCATGTGCAGGCACTGCTCCCATTATATGAAAAGGGTGCTGTAAAAGTGGTGTCATAAGTGTGGTCAGTTCCGTCGAGCACTTGTCGCTGTAGTAGCTATCGAAAAGAAATAAAACACGAACATCTCGTCACAAAGATAAAAGATTAGGTGAACTCGAAAGCATCGTACAGTTTATAGGCGTTTTATTCCTTTAACACAATCCTATCCAAAGAATGGGTGAAACCTTTGGCTACCTCACCTCCAGCGATTTTCCATGGCAGGGAGGATGTGACCCATGTATAGGTGGAATAGCCAAGATGAAGAAAAAATCTCGAAGTCTGAAAAACTCCCAACTTTTGAGGTGAACTCTAAAGCAACCGTTGTGACGTTTTTATCTTAATGTTAACGACAAAGGTGTTTATATTGTCAATTGGAGAGATGGCAGAAGCATTGTAAGAAATAGAAAAATTAGGTGTCTTTATGAAGGTGATTTGTTGAAATTAAAGGTTTTAAAAAATTCTATCTTGGTCTGCAAGAATTGAACAGGAAATATTGAACGACAGGCAGCTCTAGATTCAGGAGTGGGAGAGGAAGGGGATTTTAAAAAGAGTAAAAGAATGGAGGGGTGAGTCATTGGCATATAAATGGATAGAGTTTCATAAGCAGCTGAGATTATTAATGAAACGTAGACAAGAGAAGAAGATAAGAAAGAATTTTGAATAACACCACAAAGATTTGGACAACAAGCGAAATGAAACGGTTAGAAAGATGATTCAGGAGTGGGAAAGGAAAGAAAGGATAAAATCTTAATGAGGAAAGATAGGAAACCTTCGACGTATGCCATATTATGTCGAATATTTGGATATCTCAAGCTTTACTATACTAGACAAATCATAATCCCAAAGTTTAGAATGTTATCCAACAATTGGGTAAAAATAAAAGAAAAGGCCGCTAATTATGGAATACAAAATTGAATGATACTTTTAAAGGTTTAAAAGGTATAAAGAAGCTTTAACTATATATCTGGCTAGTAATAACTCTGCAATTTGGAAGATACGAGGTTTACGAGTGGTCAGTTCCCTCGAGCTGTTGCCGCTGTGGTACCTATAAAAAAAAAAAGAAGAAACAAAGCACCAACGTTAGGTCGCAAAGATAAAGGGTCAAGTGAATTGGAAAGATCGGAACAGATTATAAATCATTTATATGTTACCTAGACCAAATCCAAAAGATAGGTGAAACCCGAGTCATCCCAGATATAATAGTAATAGTACACCATACAAGGGCGGATGAGCCCCCTGTATAATTGGAGTAACTGCGAAGGAAAGAATCTCGCAGCCTTAAACATAACTCACAGCTTCTATAAGACCAATCTAGAAATCATTGTGATATGAGGTTTCTAGGACATTTTTTTGGTTTATGTGAAGGCCAAGGATGTTTATATTGTCAACAGGTGAGATGGGTGAACCATCAAAAGAAATAGAAAAGTTAGGTCTCTTTGAGAGGAAGATTTCTAGAAGTTGAATTTCTAAAGAGCTCAATTTCACAAGGTTGAGACTACTCTACTGGGAAATTCTATCCAGGTCAGTAAGAATGGAATCGAAAAGATTAAGACATGCAAAAGAAGGAGTAGATTTTAAATTAAAAAATAATGGAAGATTGAATCATCGGCATATGAATGCATAAGGTTAGATGAGCAGCTGAAAAGATCATAAATAAAAGCAGGAATAGGGTAGGAGGCATTGCAGAACCCTGAGGAACACCACTATTGACGGGAAATGAAGAAGAATTCGTCCCTTTAACAACAGCCAAAATGGAAAGATTAGAAAAAAAGCTAGACATAAGTAAGCAAAGAGAAGGAAAAAGCACAATGGTGGGAGCTGAGAAAGTATTGGCGAATGCCACATCCAGTCTTATGCCTTTGATATGTCAAGCGCCACGACACAAACCTCTCCACAGTCCCTAAGGGCTAAAAATCATAAATCTGAGATAGTTAAGTATATCACCAGTTGACGTGGAAAGCCAAACTGATGATCGGAAAGAAAGGAATACAATTAATTAAAGATGATCCAAAGAAATAAGTTGAGAAGGGTTTCGAAGATCTTAGAAGGAATACAAGTGAGAGCAATAGGGTGATAGGAGCAGCTACCTTTTTCGGAATAGGTTATTCAGATGTTCGCTTCCAACACCGAGGGAAAGAACTGTTATTGAGGCATAGAGAGAAAAGCTGAATGAGGGACGGAGCCAGCTCAGAAGCACACTTCCATAAAATTCGGAGAGGAATTCCATCTGGGCCTTTTTAACGTTCATAAATTTCCGAAGCCCATACACCTGATCAAATATGATCTCGGGTACAAGCATGGAACATCTGAGAGGAGAAGAAGGATGAGAAAGATTGCAGGAGTAGTCCAGGGTTCAATTAGAGGATAACAGAAGGCAAAAGTGATTAGACTTTTCAGTTGGAGTATTAGCAGCGAATTCATCAGAGCGAGTGAGGAAAAAAGAAGAATTACAGAAATTGTTAGAGAGGTTTTTTGCCAAGAATCCAGCAAGATTTATCACTAATTATTTTTGTGAAAGATCGCATTGCTCGTAGATGAATATCCATTGGACGATTAAGAACTGAATTAAAAATTAGCAAGAGTGATAGATGAGAATTTTTTCACTCATAATAAGCGGTGGACAACAACAAACAAGCAAATTAACAGAGTTTAGAATGATGCCGGAATTAAAAATCTAAATTTAAAAAGGTTTAAAATTAAAGCGCATTCCAACGCTCGCAAGCACACCTTCTCATGTAATTTGTATGACATTATAATTCTAAAAATAAAATATATAAAAACATGTTTAATTAATTTTAAATAACTAAGTTATGTAACATAATATATATTAAATTCTAAAAGAGTTTTCCTCTTCAAGAATAAAAGGTACTATAGTAATAAAACCTGTATTAATTAAGTTAAAAAAAGAAAAATTAAAAGATAAAACTTCTACTTACTTTAAAAATTCGGGTAATCTTTATACTTAATAAGCCCACAGTATCATTAAATCTTTAAATTTATTAAGATTACAAGTTATTGTGTTAACTATAAAACATATTTTGTGTGATTACAGTACTTTATTTTATATGATGATTGTAATTGGAAATTTGTAAAACAATTTTGGTATTGATTAATTACTGTAATTCATGTAATATTTTAAATCCAATATTAGAAATTATACAACACTACAAAATAGAAAAAGGATCATCTTAGTAGGTCAATGTATTTGACTTTGCATACAAATATATATATATATATATATATATATATATATTATATAATATTATATTATATATATATATATATATATAATATATATATATATATATATATATATATATGAGTATAAAAAATTTTTTTTACAGGTTATACAGTTGGGTGAGATACACATTTTTTAAAAGATTTTTTGTGTACTCAACCATTATTGTGACTGATGATTTTAAGATTACAAAAACCAATAATTTGAAATTTTTCCGAGCTCAGCAACAAAATGATTGGATATAAAAAAAATAAAAAAAAAAAAATTTCAGAGATTGTACAGTTGATGAAGTTAAAATACCTAATTTTTCCGTTTCATATTTTCATTACCTTCAATTTTAAATTTTTTTTTAAAAATAGTAATTTGCATATTTTCATCAGAAAGGTTCATGTTTCTCAAAAAAAAAAAAAAAAATTATTAAAAAAAAAAAAAAAAATTTAAATAGTATATATATATCATGCTATCTCAATTTTTCGCAACTCCTGAAAGTTAAAATTTTTGAAGTTTTGGTTACTTTTACCACATTTTACAGTATATATATATATATATATATATATATATATATATATATATATATATATATATATATATATATATATATATATATATATATATATATATATATATATATATATATATATATATATATATATATATATATATATGCTCCATTAACAAACTGAATTTTAAAATAGTTACCTAAGGTTGCCTAAAGTATTCAATTGATTGTTGAATTCTAGCTACAGCAACGGAGGTTGATTGTGGCTAACTACCTCAATTTCTTCTATTAGGTTTTTATCATCTTCCATATCTTCACCAATAATATAAACTTTATTATTTTTTGAAATATTGAACATTTGAATTTATATATATATACATTAGCTGCAACCACTGGATCCATCCTCAGGTGATTCAAACATGGAAACTTTTCCTTTAATTAAAATATCCAATGCATTTTCAATCATACGACTTGTGTGCTTATGTGCATAGTTAAGTGTCTGCAAGCAATAAACTCAGGGTTAAAGTATCTTGGGGGAATCTGCCAATCTTTCATAGGTAAGCTGAATCCTTCCATTTTATGATACAAGCTGCTATTTAACAAAACACAATCATCAAAAACACTCCCTGCCAGCTACTACTTAAAAAGTAGAATCTCATGTCAGGTCCACATGCAGTTATACAATTTATGGAGTGATTCTGATGTCTATCAACAATAGCAGGTTCATTATACACTGGAGCATCTACTTTTATTAAAATACCATCAACAGCACTACAAACTTGTGGGAATCCAGCTATAGCATGAAATTTTTGAATGACATAAAACGTATTTTGTGGCCAACTTACAAATGTATCAAAACTGTTAAGTGCATCTACAACTTCATGTAAAGATCTCGCCACAGTCATTTTTGATATCCCATGCATATCTGCTATTCCATGATATTGACCTTCATTCCCTAGCCAATGTAATCCTATTTTTGATTTTTGCTCAGCTGACAAGCTGTTAAATTCTATTTGTTTTGAAGCACTTCACCAATTTCGGTCAAAACGTTCTGAAACTGTATTCTATTTAATCTAAATTTCTTCTTAAATTGAAAAATCACTTATTCCTTCAAAATCGTTTCTTGGAAAATTATAGGGCTGTCTTTCGCCTACACCATCGTTATCATCATTTACAAACATCCACATTTCACAAAATTAAATATTTTATTCAAATTAAGTCCAAAAATTTATAATATGCAAAAAATAAAATAATATCACAACCAAAAATATAATAAATATTTATAGTCCACAAACTTGTAAACTCGTTCTACCCGCGGTCTTAGACTTGTTAAAATATTCTAACAATTGGTAGACTTTCGCCGTTCATTCTGTAACAAACTTACAAGCAACGAAGTTTGTGTTACGTAAGTAGTCTACAAGTGCTGTGATTACACTTGTTACTAAAATTTACAAGTTTTAATCTTGTGTTACGAAAAATATACAAGTGTAGAAAAATTTCTCACAATTGTAAGACTTGTAACAGTTGTGTTACAGGCCCCCGATTGTTTTATTCTTATTTTGATGCTATAAAGGGGTTACATTTTTGAAGGAAATGTCTTTAATTGTTTGCTAATGTATTTTAGTATAGTTACGTTTGTATTTATATATTTATTATTGTAAATAAAAATGGTAAAAAAAATAAAAATAAATATATAAAGTTTGGCACTTTCTCTCTCGACCCTTACTTTATTAAAATGAAAATAACATGTTTTATACTACCTCCAAGTGTGGAAAAATTAAACAACTTCTTTTAAACTAATTTTTATGTACAATAATAAAAAAATAAATAATGTTAATTGTAATTTGTTAACGTGGCTTTAAGTTCGAGCGGATCGGAAGTTACGTGTGTTAAGGTTCGATTTACTTTATGTCTCTACAATATGAACACACCTCAATATGTGTCTTAAAGAAACGATATGAAATCATGCGTTTCTTCACTAATAAATACTGTTACAAAAAAAAAGAGATCCTCAAAGATCTGACTGTTAAATTCTTCACCGATCTAACTCTTGAAGGGGCTAAATCACTCCTTCAGGAAGAGCTGAGATACATTAATCATATCTTCTTTAGAACCCAAGCTATGTTTAAACCTCACAGCAGGAGACATTCAGCGTCTCCCAGGATTCTTTCTCTTCAAATACCTTAGCAATATTAGCGTAAGCTAGGCTTTGGCATTGGCTATGTTACCTTGGCTGTAACAAGCCAAGCTTCAATAATTCCATCTGACTTAAACGAGAATCTTGTTTCAAAAATCTTCTTCCAGTTGACGTTAAGGAATTTCTCATTCTTCATTATCGAAGTATTTTAAAAAATGAATACAAAAACATTCGACAAAAATACTACATTACTGCTTAACAATGGATAACTAATTTGTACAATTCCTATCTTCAAGAATTTATTACACAAAATATACAAATATATGAATTTATATATATTAAATCAACATTATACAATAATCTAATTTCATATTAACTTTGGTTATTTAAAACTATATCATTTGAGTTATTAGCGAATAGCGGTATAAAATATTTCTTACGAGATTGGTAGTTGCAGTTCGTTATAAAATGGTTCATCTAAAATGTATAAACTAAATTATATAGATATAATAAATCATTCTTTTTAAGAATATAAATAGTTATAATAATATAAATATGAATATTATACCAACATAACTATTCATATCGTTGAGGACAATTTGAATATTGTCAGCAGAGGTGAAGATTTATATTGATAATCAGTGAACGTTAGGTTAGGTAATAAATATATATATATATATATATATATATATATATATATATATATATATATATATATATATATATATATATATATATATATATATATATATATATATATATATATATATATATGATACACTATATTGTAATTTTAAGTATTTGCATTTTCATATAGACACATACAAGTAGATCTTCAAACAGTGGCATAGAAATAAAAAATAAATTTTTTTTTAAATTGATGGACTCATGTTTTAAGAAAATGGGTTAAATATTGATATTTTCTAAAGTGTTTTTAATATACAAATAATATAAATAAAAGAATTTGTATTAGCTTTAAAAATTTTATTTATGTAGAAAAAATAAATAAACAGTAAGAGATAAATTAAAATTTTAAAATATATATATATATATATATATATATATATATATATATATATATATATATATATATATATATATATATATATATATATATATATATATATATATATATAGAGAGAGAGAGAGAGAGAGAGAGAGAGAGAGAGAGAAGGATAGACATTTATTAAGTATATTAAAAGTTAAAATAAAAGTTTGTTACAATGACCGAAGCGAATGAAGATGTGAATGTGCCAAATGAGAATACTAATGTATTGCATTTTTCTGACATAGTAGGGAGACTGAGACCTTTTATAACGGTAAAAGAAATTTTAAGAGTTTTATTAATCAATTCAATACTCGTGCGAGAATAGAAAATTGGGGAGAAGAAAATAACGTAAATATTTTAAGATTTTTGTGTACCGACTCAGCTCAGATATATTTAAATTCTCATCCCGATAGAAGATTTAAATTCGATGAATTAGTTGCATTTTTAGCAAAGAGATTCCATATAGTAATCTCAAAACAAGAAGCCTATAGTCGCTTCACAAACATAAAACAAGGTCATTCAAATGTTAGGGATTATGCGAATAGAGGTTGATGAAATCAGTGAATCGGTGATGCAGATAATTGACCGAATTCGAAGATATAGAGAATAGAGATCAGTTCTACTTTTGTAAATGGTTTGAATTTTGATATTAAAAAGCTAATAGGGATACAAGAATTCACAACATACAATAACTGCATACAAACCGCGTTAAAAGCCGAAAAATTATTACCCACCAAAAACCCGATTTTTAATGTTAACGACACAGATGAACAAATAAATAATACCCTCATTCATATAGAAATGCTCATAATTATAATATATATAATTTTTGTGTTTACCTATGTATATGAGAAATGAAGAGCAATTGAAAGAAGAAATTAATAAAAGAGAACTTGATGATATGCTATTATAAGAATTAAGAAAAATTTTACAAGATCATTTGGAACTGGAACAATTTAGGAAACTTAAAGAGACCACTCATTTGAAAAACTTCGTAAAAGTTTTGGAAAATATAGAGGAACGGAATGAAATTTTGTATTATAATGAAAAGGAAAAAGATGCCCCACTTATAGGATATGAGGATTTAAAGGACTTAATCATAGATGACCATAAGGTGCATGCATCACCATCTAGGAAGAGAAAAACTTATTCAGAAAATACAAGAAACAAATAACTAGAGTAAGTATTAAATTTTAACATCGAAAATTTTTTCCAGCAAGACAGAAAAGATCACCTACTTGGAAGATACAAGCTAAGATACCGTTTGATGTGGTAGCAATTGACCTGATGGATATGCCAAGAACACTCTCAGGTTAGAAATACATCCTAGTTTCTGTTGATATGTAGTCAAAGTGGGCATCAGCAATGGCCATTCCTCATAAAAAACAGCAACAACGGTACTAACTGCTTTCAAGAATATGGTACCCAACTTTTTGAAAGATCCATTGGAAGTGCAGTGAGATAATGGAAAGGAATTTACAAATTACTTGTTAGAGAAATTTTTGAAAAAGAAAGAAATAAAACATCGATGTACCATAGCTAACATGACTCAAACAAACGGCTTGGTTGAACGTTTAAATCAGACGCTGTTAAATATGTTCCGTATGATTGACAACATGGAAGAATGGGATATACATTTACCTGATGTAGTATCTGTTTACAGCCATACCTATCATCGTGAGCTAAGAAAGACGCCAGCAAGAATATTTTTGACCAAAGTAAAGAGGAAATAAGTCAAGATACCACTTGGGGAAAGAAGTCGGAAAATTATGAAGCTTATAAGATAGATTTAAAAAGAATATCCTTAAAAGGACATAATAGGAGTAACAGTTAGCCAAGAAGTAACATGGCCCATATAAAATAATTAAAACATATGAAAATGAGGTGATGTACGATTTGCAACATGAATATCACCACATTATATTATAAAAGCATCTTAAGAAGTGGTATGAAACACCTGAGGAATTTTAAGTAATAAACGAAAAACCAAATTTGAGTAACGTAGAAGATGAAAAGTCTCAAAACAATTTTGAAGGACTTAATAAAGAGACCACAAGGTATATTTAAGATAAATTGGGAGAAAGTATCGAAATATAACATTCAACTTCAGCATAATTTGAAGCAAGGTAATAAGGACTCCCAGAATACAACAGAAAGTCGGAGAAATTGAAGTCCGAATACCTCAGAATTATGCCACGTATAACATGGAGCCATGGATACATGATGAGTTAAATATCCTCGAACCTGTTCACCGAATACCTCTTATCTATGCAAGAACTTCTTACATATGGCGTGACCTAGTAGAACTAGAAGGAACCAGTATTGTATCGAATGGATCATATGATTTTTCTGGATTTTGATGGTAAGGTGATGGGAAATGACAAAGTTAAGGTGAATAAGAAATCAAAATGAAACATGTTTGGTTTGGATAATTAGTATGTTACAATTTTGTAAGAGATAAAATGTTGAATTATTTAATTAATTGATTTACATGTTTATGTTTGACTAATAATTTCAGATGGGAAAGAGTACCAGCTTACCTGACTTTTTTGATTTTTGTCGTAAGATGTAATATTTATTTCAGCATATGTTGAGAGGAATTTTGGTAGTACATTTTATGTTAATGACTTGTTGTTTAAGAATTTTAATAATGTTTTGCAGTACTTGTTAGAGATTCTGTTCCAGATTAATATTTATTTAAAGTTAATGTAATTGAATCATGTTTGAATGGTTTTACTGTCTTTTTATATTATGAATTAGGGAAAACAAAAGGGTGGTCGTCATCGGAGATAGTTGTGTAGGAGAGCTGCAGAACACCGCAGAAGACTGGAAGCCAAAACAGCTACTACGATATAGAGCTCCGGGAATAACCATGAAAGAGGCTCTAGATAAGGTGGACAAGGTGCTAGAAGGATCAAGACTCCATAGATATAACCGTGATCATGTATTACATTGCGAATTCACTAAGCTCATAGAGTGGAAAACTATAGGCTGTGAGATCATGGTTCCTAATAATCAGTTGGATATAGAAAAATTAGTTGATCAAATAAAAGGTAAAATACTAGAATGGAAAGATAGTCATACTTATTCACAAATTATAATTAATGTCCCAAATTTTGGAAGTTAGATCCAAATCAAGTCAGAATATTGTATCCTTATCGATGTAGTTTTAGTTCTGATAGACAAATGAGAGCTCTTATTAGTAATTTTTTTTTATTACTGGGATAAAAAGCTGACCCCCAAGACCATTAGCCCTAACTCGAATGGAATATTTCAATAGAATTAAAAATATAACAATGATACCAATGTTATTAGACCTTTCCAGGGACGAATTCTACACATTTAAACTACTTAGTCGGAACTTATCGACAATTTAAGTAACTCGGTTAATGAACGGGATGTGTGATCCTTAGTTTGAATAGTTTATTCTACAGTTGTTATATGGGTTAAAATAACATATTTATTAAAAGCTTTAGAAATTTACCCGAATTTAACCCTAAACCACAAATACTTAAGATGTTAATTTAAAATTAACTTAAGTATTGAAGGGACTTTTCACTAGACGAAATGTCAGTAGAAGTTCTGGATTATTTCCTTTTGAACCATCAGTGGAGTAGTGTTTAGCACGACGGACTTTCATCTTTTGGGCCCGGGTTCGATTCCCCGATCAGCAGTTATCGAAAGTATAAAAAATGATTCCACGGTTTATCACAGTGGCTATCAAAATTATATATATATATATATATATATATATATATATATATATATATATATATATATATATATATATATATATATATATATATATATATATAATTAAATTATATAACTTAAAACTATTCAAAAGACGGACTTCCATCTTTTGGGCCCGGGTTCGATTCCCCGATCAGCAGAGCGAAAATATGTTTCAAGAGTTCATCATACAGAATACGGAGATTCTACGGCTAAATTGACTAATTTAGCTATGGCATGCTTCACAACCGCATATGCCCGAATAGAACTGTATGATCTGTTAGAAAAGACAAATGGCGAAGATCTCTACTGCAATATAGTTGTATTTTTGCAGCTGAAGAATGAATAGAGCTCCCACAGACCAGTAGATTTTTAGGTGAACTTTCTGGTGAGTTTGCAGATTTCGGTGAAGGATCGTACGGAGATAGTTTAATGTGTGTAGGGCCTAAAAGTTATGCAGTTCGCATCGGAAAAGCTGATGGGAAGTTCGATCATATCTCAAAGCAAAAGGTATCATTATCCTCCGAAATAATTAATTTTGAGAATATGCTTCTGATAGTGCTTGACAAAATAAAAACCAAAGCAGATGATGATGACGATAATCAACATGCGAGATATCAAGACTATTTGAAAAATCGTGGTGTACCTGCTAAACCGATCGAACAGAAGTATTCACTCTCATAAGCATACTGAACATTAAAATGCCAAACATAAAGACTTAGCAACTATTCCTCGTGTACAAAACGGCTAATAAAGATGATGCTACTTTTACTGTTTCCACCGAAAATATCAGATCCGATAGTCTGGGAAAAAACATTTCCGTATGACTGAAGGGAAACGTGTAATTATAGCAGGTACTGCACGTACGATTCCATATGGTTTTAATGAAGATCTACAGCCATTGAATTAACTCTTAACTCCTTCTTGACTCAATATATATATATATATATATATATATATATATATATATATATATATATATATATATATATATATATATATATATATATATATTTTTTTTTTTTTTTTTTTTTGTTAGTAATAGTTATGAAATTGTAATTATGTAAATAAAACTGAAAGGAAGTTGATTTTTTATTCTTTTTTTATTTGATTTGAATTTTTTAAAGTAATCATGGTAAAGTTTCCCATTGACCAAAGAACGAAATATACGAGAGCTAGAGCAAACCATTGCCACCTGGTTGATAAATACTATAATCCACGTATGTGAATATATCTGAAAAAAATTAATATAATTTTAACTCTCCCACCCTCTAATAAAAATCTTTTATGCATATATCTCCTGCAGAAGATCTTTTACGAATGGCATAAAATGCCTACCCTAGATATGAAAGAAGCTACGTAAAGATTCTGCAGAGGTTTGAGATTAGAAGGTATGCTCTAGAGTTTATGAACACGAGGTTGTGTATGTGTATCTCTGTGTATAGGTGTGTGTGCGTGGGTGAGAGAGAGATAGGGCGGAGTTATTTTATTTATATATTCATATACAGAAAAAGACTTCAAAGGGAAATTATCAGATTCAGTAGTCGTCATTGAGATGTAATCAGCAGTACACTTACTATGATAGCTCTTCCGAAGACGAGAGTAGTGATGATGAGTGAATCATTTTTATACTATAGAGAAAATATGAAATAAAATCCATTTTTATTTTTTACTCCTACCTCTCAAACTTTGCTTTTCTAAATAAAAAAAAATTGTTTTTCGTTCTTCTTTAATGATAGTAGTGCTTGACGAATCTATTTCGAAATTGAAAACGACTAACAGAGAACTATATATAAAAAGGGAACTGCCAACTTTATCTCAAGTTTGAAAAATGTTTTGGTAGAATATATAGGGTAACCTTAAACAAGCTAGTCGGAACTTAACGACAATTTAATTTACTCCGTTAATGAACGGGATGTGTGATCTTTAGTTTGAATAGTTTAGTCTGCAGTTGTTATATGACTGATAAAATAGCGTCATTTATCAAAAGCTTTAAAAATTTCTTGAATTTAACCCTAAACCACAAATCTTTGTTAAGACGTTAATTTAATATTTAGAGTTAAATTAATGTAGCTTTGCGACTTCGCATGTATTTTGTTTGAATTTCAAGTAATTATAACTTAGAAAAATTGTGACTTTTAGAATAATACCATAATGGACTATACTTAGATATAGAACCAAATTGTTTACAATTAGTTATTAATCGATTTTAGTCTGTAACTTTGATAGTATCTGATTGAATTATTGGTACGTTATTGTCACTTATTATTCATATTTACTTTCATTTGTGTATTGATTTGGTTAGTGCGAACCACGAGGTGGAATAGTTTTCATTTAATTTAATAGTAGACTTGAATAAAAGAATTTCGGACTTCATTGAATTCGTTTAGGATTTTGGGATTCGATACTCTGAAAAGTGTACCGTATTTATTGACTCAAATTCTGAATTTCATTTTATTGAATAGTTTTTAGTCTTTGAGGATCATCGGAAATACTTACCATTTGTCTTCCTCAAGTTGAGTTTTTAGCTGTTAATAAAGGATTGTTAGTCACTAACTATAATTGAGATCATTCAATTAATTCTTTATATAATTTAAAGAAAAATTAAAACAATTAGGCATTAAATTCGAAATAAAGGAGTACTCGGGAATTTATTTAATTAAAGGAAATAAAACTAGTATTCACACAAATAACGCTTTTAATATAGCATAAGCCAAACAATAATACAAAATAGAAAAAACAGTTGACAGTTACAGTCAAGTCTAGCAGGTAGGAGACGGAGGCTAAATGGAATACAGGCATCAGTGGTCACAGAAAAGCAACAAAACGAGATAACTGAAAAGAATAAAACATTGTTAAAGGTAAATTTAGTACCTGGGCTTAAGATAGAACACAACGCAAACAGACAGGTTTAAATAAAGCAAAGAAAACTATCGCATTAAGCTAGACCCAGTTGTGCTGTAGCATACTGTATAATTAAACTAATTTTTTTATTTGAAGCTACGACAACGCAAGCAAAACCTTTGGTTTAGGAGTTGCTTCAGCAACGCTGCTTGTTATTGTATAATAATTCCTTGTAGGACTGGAGCTGTGGCTTTAGTAGTTGATTTTAAAGCCCGAGATTTTATGGTCTTGAAAAAAACAATTTTACTATCATCGACTTCCCAAAAAAGTGCTGCTGAAGAAGATAGAAAAATTTTTACATGGTTTTCTTAAATGGAAACCGTTTCTAATATATTCGACTTCTTACTTTGTCGTCATGCTGTTAATTTTTTTTACTATGTTTTATAACAATACTCATTTCATCAAGTTACATAGACTACAATATTTATCGTGCTGCTAATATTGACTTGTATTAATATTCTTTATATTTACTCTTGAGAAATCTTGTATTCGGACATCAGTGAACGAGTCTCGAATAGGCAGAAGTAATTATCACTTCTTGGCTATATCTATTTCCAATTCAAGAAAAACGTTTGCCTTTGAAGAATCAGAAGCTGCCTAGAGCTCCGTTGAGACCTGTTTTCCAGAAGGAGAAAATTCGCTGGGCAAGACATTACTAGGTTAAAAATAGGGTGAGTAAAAAAATACATCTCAGGTAACTTATCATATCCTTTGGCATCCTATTATTAAAAGGAGTGCCCCATCTAGACATTTATCAAATTTAATTAGTTTTACAAGCATTTTTTTACTGGGTTTTACAAGCAATTATTTTTCATCACTTGTAACTTTTAAATATCTATTTCGATATTTTGCAGTTCCCCAATTTAATTGTTTTCGTCTTCATTTCTAGCTTGTGATCGGTCTTCTCATTTACAAAATCTCAAATAACCCTAGAGTAGCATACTTATGAATATATTAATGTAGTTTTTATTATTATTATTATTATATTATTATTATTATTATTTTATTATTTTTTAAATAAGTAAAGATTTTAAATTAAGTCTGTTTTTTCCCAACGTAATTAAATATTTTTCACAATTTAAAAATGCATAACGTAAATTTTAAACCTCCAAGTAAAATAAAAGTATATTCAATTTTCTATAAATTTTTAACTAGCATATATTTCAACATTCATGATTATTTGCTTTCACAATAAATCTACGGTAAATATTTGATTATTTTAAGGGTGAAGCCCAAAAAAGCTTACGCAAGCCAAGGCTCTGGTTTAGGAGTTTGCTTCAGCAACGCTGTTATTATAATTATTTTATTAATATCTTTGATATTTGATTATTAAATATATATATATTTTATTAATAATTATTATTATTATTATTATTATTTAAACTAACTCATTAGATTATTATTTTCTAATTATAATTCATTCACGGTAAAATCATTATTAAATTTAAATAAATTGAAAAAAAGTTTGAACAAATTACTTTCGAATTAAATAAATAATTTCCTGGGTATTTCAAAGGCCATGAGTAACACCTTTGAAAACTGTGAAAATTCAAATATTTTCAATTTACTTTCAGAAAAACAAACCTAACATGTAGTTCTTGTAATATTTTGAATCTTTACGCTCGTGCTAAGGAATTTCCGGTGTCAGATTTATTGCCAATGTCCAACAATTGGAAAATCATGCTTGAAAAATTAACTGTTTTCCATTATTTGAAAGATAATACAAATGCTTCTGACAGTTAAAATATAACGCGTCGCATGTAGTGGTAATAATATTTTGAATCTTTTGAGTCATGCTAAAGAGATGCAAGTGTGAGATTTGTTGCCCATGTCTTAGAATTAGAGTAAATGACTAAATGTGTGTATTTTTAATAACACAAGGAGCTGGGGCACCCTCACCTTTCGGGATCCACTAGTGCGTATATATATATATATATATATATATATATATATATATATATATATATATATATATATATATATAATATACAAAAGAGCAAAATTCACGCACTATCTAGAATTTATCAGTTGAAAGTCCCAACGAAATTAGATAATGGGAGGCCAGTGTGTGGAGGTGTGATCGTACATTCCCAAATAATGTAGTTTAGCATCAACGTGCGGGGCGTAGGTGCGATATTGAGGAAATACGGTAAAAGGGGCAAACTAGCCAAATTCGGTGAGTGACATGGCATGAGAGGTAACGTCACGGGTATACCGGGTTTCGAGAATATCTTTATCGTTTATGCAAGTAATATAAAGAGGTTACGGTGGAGTTTGACACACGACGACTGTGTGACAATCACAACACTAGCAGCTGAAGAGTACAGCAAACGCATACAGGTCCGAGGGTTTCTGGGTCTCCCATACAACCTTCGGAAGGGTCCTGCAGAGATACGAATTGATACATGCACACACTAGGAGGCCTGGCCAAGGTAGACCACGGGAAACAAGGGTCGTAGTGGACATATATACGGTTAATGACGACTCGCGATCGACATGTAAAACCAAGTGACCATCATTCCGAGCTGCAGGTTGCCATCCAGACCCTTGTTACCACGAATGCCACCCACCGAGGACGGCAAGAGAACCCTCGCTCACCAGGAAGCACAGAAGAGCAAGGATGACTTTAGTACAACACCTGCATTTGCGGCCCCAGGATTGGGCGAGTATAATATTTACGAACTAGTCCCGATTCAATCTGCAGAGCTCTGACGGATGTTCCAGGGTTTATCAGAGGAGTAATATTAATAAGGAATAGGTGTCTGATTGGCTGGTTACTCCATACGTTTTGAGTAAATGACCTTGAAACTTCAAAAACGTGAATTTTAAGTTTTTTTCAAAAAATTCGAAGATTATTCTTTTGCCTCTGACAGTTATAAAATTATGTTCGGCACATCATCCTTTTATTTTGAATCTTTAGTTTCATATTAATAAAGTACAGGTGTCCGATTTGCTGGGACTCCGAATGTTTTGAGTAAATGACCTTTGAACATGATGAACGCAAAATTAGTGTTTTCCCCAATATTTCAAAGAATTCTTTCGAATCCGAGTTAAAAAATGATGTTCGGCACTTAATCCGTATAAGTTTGAATCTTTAGGGTCAGACAAATTTGGTACCTTTGTCCGATTTTCTGGCCATATAGGTGGTACGTTTCAAATAAATGATCTTTGAACATAATGAACGCCAAATTATTTATTCAAAAATTTTAAAGAGAATTCTTCTGAATCTGACTGTTAAAAAATTTTGTTCGGCACAATCTTGTAAATTTGAATCCTCAGGGTCATGCCAATAAGGTGCCGCCGTTCAATTTGCTGGCTAGGTCGTATGTTTTGAGTAAATGACCTTGAAGCATAATGCAAAATTACATTTTTTTAAAAAAACTGTAAAGAGAATTTTTCTGAATCAGACAGTTAAAAAGTGATGTTCACACATATTCCGTATAAGTTTGAATCCTTAGTACCATGCCAATAAGGTACAGGTGTCCGATTTGAACATGAACGCAAAATAAATTTTTTTTCCAAAATCTCAGAGAATTCTTTTAAATCTGAGTTAAAATATGTTCGGTACATAATTGTATGAGTTCGAATCCTAAGGGTCAAGCGAATCAGGTACCGTTATCCGATTTGCTGGCTGGGTAGAACGTTTCGAGTAAATGACCTTATAACATGATGAACGCAAAAGTTTTTTTTCCAAAATTTCTAAGAGTTTTGAAATCTTCTGAATCCGACTTGAAAAAATGATGTTCGACACATAATCCGTATAAGAGTTTAAATCCTTATAGTCAGGCGAATCAGATGCGGTTGTCAGATTTGCTGGCTAGATCGTGCGTTTCGAGTAAATGACCTTTTAACATGATGAACGTTAAATTAAATTTATTTCGCAAAATTTCAATGAAAATTCTTTTGAATTTGATAATTAAAAAATGATGTTCGGCATATATTTCGTATAAGTTTGAATCGTTATGGTCAGGGGAATCAAGTACTGTTGTCCGACATGTCGGAGGTCGTACGCTTTTATTATTATTTATTTATATATTGATTTATGATATTTTTAAATATTTATTGTTAATTTTTTATTATATTTTCCTTATTATCAATATAATTATAGATTTAATATTTAGTTATTTAACTATCTATTATTAATTTTTATAAATCTTATTTATTATTATTTATTTATTATTTATTATTATTATTTATTTTATTATATTAATTATTTAATATTATTATTATTATTTATATATTTATTATTTATTTTTATTTTTTTTTTTTTTTTTTTTTTTTTTTTTTTTTTTTTTTTTTTTTTTTTTTTTTTTTTTTTTTTTTTTTTTTTTTTTTTTTTTTTATTTATTATAAATTATAATTATTTTATTAATATATTAAAATATATTTTTAAATATATATTTATTTTTATTATTTATATTATATATATATAATATAATATATATATATATATATATATATATATATTATATATATATATATATATATATATATATTAGTCATTCTCTAACTTTAAACGTTATAGAAATATTCTGACGTTGGCCCTTCGAATGGCAAGAAAAAATTATATTTCGAGAAAAATTGAGTCATCGTTGGGATATCAGGGTAAGTGGAGAATTTTAAATAATCTGATTAAACCTCCCAGGTCACATGGTAAATATGAATTATTACTTAATGGGGATAAAATAAGTAACCTTTCTCTTGTCTCTGCTATGTTTGGTGAGTTTTTTTGTTGATACAACTAGGGTTTTGCGGAATAGTCTTTTAAATGATTTTGCAGGTGATCCTATTGATAATATAGATCAGCGGTTCCCAACCTGGTGTACGCCTGCTATCGATTGGGGGTACACAAAAAAAATATATGGCTTAATTAAAAAAAAAATGTAAAAGATTAATAAAAATAGATTATGGAATATCAAATTACGAAATTAAATTGTTCTTATATAATGAAGAGTAGCACCAGAGCTCGGAACATTTTCTTCGGAGAAACAATAAAATTTTCGGTTAAAATTTTTTTTATTTATTCACAAAAAATTATATTATTAATCACTGGTTAAAATTGATTTAAAACTAATTCTATGCAATTAAAATAATTGTAGGCAAACATTAGGTTAAAGCTTATTTTTTTCTTTTTTCAACGTTTCGGGAAATATATTAATCCCATCATCAGGAAACAGTTTTGACTGTTTTTAAACAAATAAAAAATCTTTCATATGTAGAAAGAACAGAAATATTAGAACAAACATGACACAAATAACTAAAATAAAATAAAAATAAAAATCAAACTTAAGAAAATAATTAATAAAATAATAAATCAATTAAGTTGTAGTTTGCAAGGGCCACTGTCACTATTGAGAGAAGGTTTAAGAATAGAAATATGGATGGATTCTAAGATTTTTAAATCTGTTGGTTGGTTGGTTTCTGATAGGATGGAAAAATGGGATCGTTCTATTGGGGTGTGGTTAGTGCGTCTGTGGGATCTAATGTTGGAGTAGGAAGGAGATGATTCATACCAGTTCTTGAGGAAATACCTCTGTGCTCGTCATATCTAACTGAAGATCAAGTTTCAGTTTCTCAAATTTCTTGTTTAGAGTTTCAACTGTTCGAAAGAGCTTCAAAATACCTAGGCTGTATCTTTTTTGTATAATATCGTACACGTTTCTATTCTTGGGAAATCTGGTTTTTATAATGTAATTTTTAGCATCCCGAACCTCTCCATAGGCTCTTTCCTATCACATAAAGAACCGCTACCCACACTTTTGCGCTCGTCCATCATCATGTGGTGCTTGTTCTAGTACCTATGTTGGCAGCACATCGCGTCAACTCTCAGTTAGATGTGACGAGCACAGAGGTATTTCCCCCAGAACTGGTATGAATCTCTCATCTCCTTCCTACTCCAACATTAGATCCCACAGTCGCACTAATAACCCCCCAATAGAACCATCCCATTTTTCCATCCTATCACAAACCAACCAACCAACAGATTTTAAAAATCTTAGAATCCATCCATATTTCCATTCTTAAACCTTCTCTCAATAGTGACAGTGGCCCTTTCAAACTACAACTTAATTGATTTATTATTTTATTAATTATTTTCTTAAGTTTATTTTATTTTTTATTTTAGTTATTTGTGTCATGTTTGTTTAATATTTCTGTTCTTTCTACAGATGAAAGATTTTATTTGTTTAAAAACAATCAAAACTGTTTCCTGATGATGGGATTAATATATTTCCCGAAACGTTGAAAAAAGAAAAAATAAGCTTTAACCTAATGTTTTCCTACAATTATTTTAATTACATAGAATTAGTTTTAAATCAATTTTAACCAGTGATTAATAATATAATTTTTTGTGAATAAATAAAAGACAAATTTTAACCGAAAATTTTATTGTTTCTCCGAAGAAAATGTTCCGAGCTCTGGTACTACTCTTCATTATAAAAACCAGATTTCCCAAGAATAGAAACGTGTACGATATTATACAAAAAAGATACGGCCTAGATACTTTGAAGCTCTTTCGAACAGTTGAAACTCTAAACAAGAAATTTGAGAAACTGAAACTTGATCTCCAATATTTAAGAAAATGCAAAGCATATCAAGTTCTTCCTAAGTTTATAAAATTTAAACTATTCACTAAACGCCTTTACAACAGTAATCTCTACAAAGGCTTTCAATTTAAATTACTACTCAACGAAATCAACTTCAAAAAGAAGATGTCCGACAAGCAAGAATCCATTTTAAAGAAATATCAACTAGAACTTAAAACTAAACTAAATTTTATCGATTCTATATTTTTAAATAATTTTATATCTGCTCACATCACCAAATATGTCGCTCATATTAAGCATGTTCACTCTCTTAAATTTAATAAACTTATTTCTAAATTTGAAGCCCCCCCTATTTCCCCTAATCAAGTTATTGTTAACCTATCTAACAGAATCCTTTCCAAAAACGAAGAACGTCTATTGTCCCTAGGTCTTAACTTTCACCTCCCCAATTTTAATATTAATTCTATTAACTACCGTCTCTCCTTCGAAAGGTTTCTTCATAACTTAAAAACTCATCTTCCATATAAAGTTAATTTTAATACCATTCAATCTAAAATAAACCACATCGCACAAAAATATTATTGGAATTTTAAACCCCACAAAGTATTTTCCTATCTTATATCAAAAACCGACTTCCCTATTTTAAAGTCCTTAAAAATGGACTCTTCTATTATTATATGCAAACCAGACAAAGGCAGAAATGTCGTTGTTATGAATAAAACAGATTACATTAATAAAATTAACACGATCCTGATCGATTCTACTAAGTTTAAAACTATAGCTAAAGACCCACTTAAATTATCATTAAATTTAGAAGACAAAATCAACCGCTTCCTTCGAAAATTTCTCAATAATAACACTTTAAATAAATCCGATTACGATACTTGCTATTCCAGAGGTTCTTCCCCTGGTACATTATACGGTCTCCCCAAAATTCATAAGCCAAACTGCCCTATCAGACCGATCCTTGCAGCATATAATACTCACAATTACAACCTTGCCAAATTTCTGGTACCTTTTTTAACTCCTTTTAGCTTTAACGAATACTCAGTCCAAAACTCATACACTTTCAAATCCTGGTTAAACTCCATCGACAATTTACACAATTTTTACATGACCAGCTTCGACATCCAAACCCTTTACAACCAATATCCCCACCTCCGAAGCCATCAACATTATACTCGATGACATTTTTCGTTCTCAAAGCACCTTCATGAACTTTTCTAAATCCGAATTTAAAGAACTTTTAAATCTGGCAACCTCCGACACGTACTTTCTTTTTCAACCAACAACTTTACCTACAATCTAATTCCCTGGCCATGGGCTCCCCCCTTAGCGCCATCTTAGCTAATTCTTATCTAAAATATCATGAATCCATCTGGCTAAATAACACTCCTCTTAATTTTAAACCTATCCACTATAAAAGATATATGGACGATACTTTTCTATTATTCACCAATAAACACCAAACCACTCCTTTCCTAAACTTCCTTAACAATCAACTACCCAACATCAAATTTACTAAAGAAGAAGAAGTTAATAATGCCCTCCCATTTCTCGATATGCTTATTACAAAAACCTCAACAAATCTTAATATAAATATTTACCGTAAACCTACTTTCTCAAATTTGTCCCTTAATTTTTTTAGCCACGTCCCCTTCCGCTACAAATGCAACAGCATTAAAACTTTAATTCATAGAGCTTATCACCTTACCTCCAGTTACATAGAACTCCATAAAGAATTCTCCTTTTTAATCAAACACTTCAATGCTAATCTATTCCCTTCCTCCCTTATTTATTCTTTAATCAAAAAATTTCTTAATAAATCTTTTGCTGATACAACTCCTATTTTAACCGCACCGAAACAACTTTTTTATATCAAACTTCCATTTCACGACCACCAATATCTCAAATTAAAAAATGATCTTCTCAACCTCTTACATAATAGCTTCCCTCAATTAGACTTCACCTTTGTTTTCATCCCGAACCTCTCCATAGGCTCTTTCCTATCACATAAAGAACCGCTACCCACACTTTTGCGCTCGTCCATCATCTATAAATATTCATGTGGTGCTTGTTCTAGTACCTATGTTGGCAGCACATCGCGTCAACTCTCAGTTAGATGTGACGAGCACAGAGGTATTTCCCCCAGAACTGGTATGAATCTCTCATCTCCTTCCTACTCCAACATTAGATCCCACAGTCACACTAATAACCACCCAATAGAACCATCCCATTTTTCCATCCTATCACAAACCAACCAACCAACAGATTTAAAAATCTTAGAATCCATCCACATTTCCATTCTTAAACCTTCTCTCAATAGTGACAGTGGCCCTTTCAAACTACAACTTAATTGATTTATTATTTTATTTCCTTTTATTTGATTTTTATTTTTTATTTTTTATTTTTGTTTTTATTTGTTATTTTATTTTAGTTATTTTGTGTCATGTTTGTTCTAATATTTCTGTTCTTTCTACAGATGAAAGATTTTTTATTTGTTTAAAAACAATCAAAACTGTTTCCTGATGATGGGATTAATATATTTCCCGAAACGTTGAAAAAAGAAAAAATAAGCTTTAACCTAATGTTTTCCTACAATTATTTTAATTACATAGAATTAGTTTTAAATTGATTTTAACTAGTGATTAATAATATAATTTTTTTGTGAATAAATAAAAGACAAATTTTAACCGAAAATTTTATTGTTTCTCCGAAGAAAATGTTCCGAGCTCTGGTGCTACTCTTCATTATAAAAACCAGATTTCCCAAGAATAGAAACGTGTACGATATATATATATATATATATATATATATATATATATATATATATATATATATATATATATATATATATATATATATATATATATATATATATATATATATATATATATATGGCTTAGGTGGAGATTGTTTCTGAGTTTCGATATTTTTTATATCGATATTTTTTATGTCGATATTTTATTTTAATCGATATTTTTATACCTATAATTAGCCCTAGGCTACTATGTCGTGCAAACGTTCTTGTGTACGTTAGGTCTCTTTTACGGCAAATTCTTGTGTAGGTTAGGCCTCTTTTAACGGCAATTTCGGTAGTTCAGGTTATGATAAGTCGAATTAGGTTCTGCTAGAAAAGTAAGTAATAATAATTGTGTGCATGTCTAATAATAGTACCTCTGGCAACTCTCTTGTTTACGATAGGCTTCTCCGATATTTTCGATTTTCGATATTTTTTAACAATCGAAACTCAGAAACAATCTCCACCTTTATATATATATATATATATATATATATATATATATATATATATATATATATATATATATATATATATATATATATATATATATATATATATATATATATATATATATATATATAGTAGAAAATTTAAACTATGTGAAGCAGAAAAAATAGAAATACGTATACTTTTCTTAAAATTTCTTTCAAAATGTTCTTACACTAAAACCTATAAAAGAAGGTTTGCATTGTGTTTTATGCAAACTATATTGTCAGAATAGAAACGCATCGGCAGCAATCATGTATACACATTATCAAACTCGGCTTAATGAAATATTTTTAACGCTATGAATAAAAATGGCGTTTCCTACCAGCATTTGTGCAATTTATTCACAAATCTGAGTTCTGCTAGACTCAAGAAGGGAATCTTCGTTATACTTCAGATCCGACAGGTGCTGAAGAAAAATGAATTTGAGGAGCTTACTTTAAAGGAATGCAGAACATGGCAAGCATTTAGATCAGTCTGCCATAGCTTAATTAGTATCACAGGTTACGAAAGTGTATTGAAGATTTTTTACTGTCTTATGAGGAAATGGGATGCCCTAATATCACTAAAGATTCATTTCCTCCACTTCTACCTCAATTTCTTCTCTCTGAACTTCGGAGAAGTGAGTGATGAGCATGAAGAAAGGTTCTACCAAGAAATTTCCAAGATGGAAACCAACTACAAAGGCAAGTGGAATTCCAGCAAAATGAGAGACCTCTGCTGGATGCTCTTGCGTGAACTCCAGGAAGAAAAGTACAGAAGATCCTCCAAAAAAATCTCATTTCTACCTGTATATTGTACGCTGATTTATTTTTGTTGATTGATTTAACCAAGTATTTTTGCTAAGTTAATGTTCTGTATCTGTTTTCTTTCTTTAATATGCCTTTGCAACAGATTAAGTAAATACTGTAAGATATATATATATATATATATATATATATATATATATATATATATATATATATATATATATATATATATATATATATATATATATATATATATATATATATATATATATATATATATATATATATATATATATATATATATATATATATATATATATATATATATATATATATATATATATATATATATATATATATATATATATATATATATATATATATATATATATATATATATATATATATATATATATATATATATATATATATATATATATATATATATATATATATATACCATCAGTGAGGTAAATTAAGTTGATTTATGACCTAATGGTTACAAAGAGAAGAAAAAAAAATTATAAACAACTAAGAAAAAGTACTTCGGGCGGTGGGAATTAAGATCACGGCTAGGAAGAGTTGAGTCTATAAGTGAAAACTTACTTTTTTATTATTTTTTCTCTATTAAATTAAAAACAGCCTGAAACTAGTGGTGTTATTGGGAGTACAAGGGACCGGACCATGAGTCTTCAAAATATCTTCAGTTAAATATTACTATCAAAAGGTGAGAAAATTTATTCTTTTGTTGACCTTAGGTCCCAACTTAACCCTTGAATCACTGTGTTTGGGTATAAATTAATAATTACTTTATTATTATTATATTTCTTTTATACGATACACCAATTTGTTTTATTAACTTTATTTTAGTATAGGGCACAATTTCCTCTGTAAGTAATCTTAATCAAAGATCATATTTACTTAACTTAGGCATCTGCCAGAGTTGGGTTGACTGAGGTAATAAAATATTCATTACATAATATATTTTTTTTCGTACAGTTGTTTAGATGCGGGGCAACTTTCAAACCCATTATTATAAATATTTAAATCACAATCACTTTGTCTTTTTTCTCAAATTTGATTGCTTAGTCTAGGGTTATGTATTAGACTTTTTGTTATAGCCTACCAGTAAGCCTAATTGACAAACTTGATATTTTATTTACAATTATCAATCAGCACTATTAATTGCCATCCTCATTGACATTTATTTAAAGTTTAAGTAGCTTAATTATTAATTTGATATTCTATAACCAAACTATATATCAGCCAGCCTAATTAAGGTTGGATCAAAACAAAAGTGGTGTTATTTATTATAATCTGGATTTAAACATAAATAAGTTTAAATCTAAAAATGAAATATAAATAAAAATAATTCTGTGTAGCCAATTTTATTAAGATAAAATTTATGGACTAAACCCTGGTTTAGCCTTATTAATATTTGTATTGTGAAGTTGGTAAATTTAGATGTTGGTTTGCCATAATTTGGGTATTATTAAAAATTAATATTTCTTGCGTATTGTGTATATTTTTACATTTTCTTAAAAATGGCTCAAAATATATTAGTTTCTTTAAAAAGAAAGAGGTCTGCTCGAAAGGGAGTTATTACCAGGATTTTAAATGATTTCAATACCCTTTCTAGTCCTAGTAAATTACAAATAGAAAATGTATTGTCCTCCTTAAATAGATATAAACAAGAAATATTATATTTAGATCAAGAAATAATAACCGAACATGATGATCTCTCTGATCTTGATGATCAGCAATATGCTGATTTATTAGTAAGTAATGACGATTATATTAATGAAGTAAATTTAAATGTATTAAATGTACAAAATAAATATGAGGAAATAGTTAAACTTAAAGAACAAGAATTAAACTTCAAGTTTAGGTTGAAGCAATGAAAGATTGTAGTGTACATAATTTAAGTATTCATGATAATGAAAGTAAACCAAAATTACCTACTTTGGAAATTCCAATCTTTGATGGTGATAAAACCAAATACCAACCATTTCTTGATAAATTTAATTCTGCAATTGGAAATAAATCATCAGTTGCTAATGTTGATAAATTTTGTTATCTCTTAAAATATTTGAAGGGTGGTGCGTTGAAATTGGTTGAAGCACTGCCAGTTGCTGATAGCACTTATGAGACTGCTTTAGAAATCCTTAACAAAACTTACTTAAATTTAGATGAAATTAAATATGAATTAGCTCTAAAGTTAATTAATTTAAAGCTTTGTAAAGATAATTATGAGGACCTTTTTAATTTTTACTGTGAACTTGAGTGTCTTTTGGGTCAAATTTCAAATTATAAATTAAATATTGAAGAGTCATCATGGCTTATTGAGACCATAGTTTTTAGTAGAATTCCTTTAACTGTAAGAGAGATGTTTCAAAATAAGATAAATAAAACTTACCCAAGTTTAGAGTCTATTAGAGAGAATTTCCCTACTATACTTTCTCTTTATAAATCTACTAAAACTAGTACACCTCCAAAACACAATAATTCTGATAACACTCGTTCAAAATATGTACACAATAATAAACAAACTAGGTCAAATGCAGAAATAAAACCAGAAAGGCCTCATGCTTCTTTACAGAGTTTTAATAACAATGTAACTGTATCAGCTTCTAATTTTAAATGTAAATTCTGTAGTAGTGTAGAACACAATTCAAGTAGTTGTGACAAATATTCTAATTATGAGGCTAGAGTTAAGCGTTGTGATCAACTAAAAATTTGTCAAAAATGTACAGGTGAAAACCATCATAAGAAAGAGTGTAAAACTAAACTAAAATATAAGTGTAGAGAATGTAGTGATGATCATGTGATATCAATGTGTCCTGGTGAATTTGAAAATAAAAATAAAAAATCTAAAACCTTTAACTCTAAAGTAACAAATGGTCACATTAGTTTAAATGGTACTGTCACTACAAACCCTATTTTGCTACCAACTATGACTCTGCAAATTAAAAATGATCAAAATAATCTTAGTTGATGTACGAGCATATATTGATACTTGTTCTCAACAAACATTTATTAATAAGTCACTCCTTCATAAATTGAATATTCCTTATGAAACTAAGTCAGAAACAATTAACATATCATCATTTGCCAGAAAAGATTCAGATAACTTTAAATGTAATATTGCTGATGTTTCTGTTAAAATTGGTAATGTAGAAACTACTTTAAACACTCTTGTAATTGATAAAGTATGTAATGATTCTATCAAAATTCCAGGTTTAAAAGAAATAATTAATAATTTAGAGCCTACTTATGTCATTGCTGATAAAAGTTTAAATTCTGATGAGGTTGATAATGTTGATGTGTTGATTGGAGCTGACTATATTCATCCTTGTACATGAAGGTATTGTTAAAATTGGTAATGGTATAGCTTTAAAAACTCCTGTAGGTATCTCTATTGATGGGTGATATCACTAAATATAAATTAAATAATGAATGACAAAAAGCCAAGAGCCATAGCAATATTAAGGGTATTTATAATGTAATGCATGAGTCAATGAATAATATTACATGTGTCAATAATTTACTGACTACTGAGACTCTCAATACGGATGAGGAATTAGATGAAGGTATCCAACAGTTATGGATTTTAGAATCTGTTGGTATTAAAGATACTGATCATACTAATGAAAATAAGATCATGGCAGAGAGGTTCAATGACTCATTAATATATGATGGTAATAAATATTGGGTAGAATTACCATGGAAAATACCCTGTCCAGATTTGTTAGATAATTTTAATATTGCTAAGGCTCATTTATTTAAAAATTATAAAAAGTTAAAGAATTCTAATAAACTAGACTTGTACAATGAAATCTTTAAAGAACAATTAGAATTAGGCTTTATTGAGGAAGTCAGAAAAGACCCCTTTAATAAAGTTGGTTGTCATTATTTAACTCATAGAGGTGTGTATAGAGAAGACTCTTTAACTACTAAATTAAGAATAGTATTATAACTGTAGTCTGAAAGATTCAAATAAAACTAGTCTTAATAATTGCCTTATTGAAGGTCCCAATTTAGTAAATGATTTAGTAAAAGTTCTTTTAAGATTTAGATTAGACAAGTATGCAATAATAAGTGATATTTCAAAAGCTTTTTTACGTATAAATTTAAAACTAGATTATGATAAGGATCATCTTAGATTTTTATGGTTTAAAGATCCTTTTAATACTAATAAAGGGTTAGTAACTTATAGATTTAAAGTAATTTTATTCGGTGCAAACTGTTCACCTAGTATTTTAGCTTTAACTATTAAAAATCATCTAAATAGGTTTCCTGACTCTGCTGCACTAGAATTTACTTAAAGATTCTTTCTATGTTGATAATGTTCTGGGATCAGTCTCCTCTGAAGAGGAGTTGTTTACTTTTTATGAAGAATCTAAAGCCATTATGAATAAGGGTAATTTTAAGTTAACTGAGTGGATATCAAATTCTAATTCATTAAACTCACTCATTAATAAAGAAAACCTTGGTTATAGTGGTGATATTAACAAAATTAAAGCTCTGGGTATAAATTGGATTTTAGATGAAGACTCAGACAATTATGATTTCATTTGTACTAAACCATACAATATTAAAGAAAATGCTAGTACAAAGCGTCAGATTTTAGCAGAGTCCTCTAAAGTTTATGACCCTCTAGGTTTGTTTCTTCCAGTAACTATAAGATCTCGTATGTTTTTACAAGGTTTGTGGAAGAAGTCAGTAGGGTGGGATGAAACGTTAGAGCCTGTTGATGTAAAAGTTTGGCAAAAGTTAGTCAAAGACTTAAATAAAGTTCAAACTATTAAAGTAAACAGGTGCACAGAGGGAGAGGTCCCAAATTAATACTTTGCATATTTTTACAGATGCAACTTCACAAGCTTATGGTTGTTGTGCTTATCTTGTCAATGACACAAGTAATTTAGTTTATTCTAAGGGTAAAGTTACTCCTATAAAAAATAAACGTTCAATTCCTCAGTTAGAATTACTTGCAGTAACTTTGGGAGTAAAAATTTCTAAGTTTCTTTTAGAAACCTTTAAAGATGTTAATATTGAAGGTGTATATCTATGGTCTGATAGCCAAGTATGTTTAAACTGGTTACAACAAGGTAAAAATTCTAATAACAAAAATGTATTTGTTAAAAATCGCCTTCAAGAAATAGAAAAGTGTGATGTATCCATTAATTATAGGTTTGTCTCAACCCATCAAAATCCTTCAGATTTTTTGTCCAGGGGTCTGAGTTTTAAATTAATTAAATCTAACAAATCATGGTTTCATGGTCCAAAATTTTTATTGGATAAAAATCAGTGGGAAGAAACTCCTATTTTATGTAAAATCAATAAGACTGTAATAAATACTTCAGTAGTAAGTGATCCTCTTTTTGATATAAATAAATTCTCTAATTTTAATAAAGTTATTAGAATAACTAACTATTGTTTAAAATTCATAAATAAATGTAGTAAAGGTAAATTAATTAAATTTGATGCCCATCATTATTGGTTGTCATATATTCAGAAAAAGGAATTTTCTCAGGAATACTCATTTATTCATTCTAATTCTAAGTATAAACCTGAGTCTGGTCTTTCTTTAATATCAGATTTGAATTTATTCCTAGATTCTGAAGGCTTGTTAAGATGTAAAGGTAGAGTAAATAAATCTAAATTAACATATAATGCTAAGCATCCAATCCTTCTTCCTAGAAATAATCACCTAACAGATCTCATCATTAGGGACACACACACTAGAATATACCACATGGGCGTTTCACAGACACTCACAGAACTCAGAAAAACTTTCTGGATCCCTAAAGGACGGGTAACTGTGAAGTCTGTTCTTAATACTTGCACAACATGTAAAAGAATTCATTCACACTCTTACAAAACACCTAGTCCTCCTCAACTTCCTACTGAAAGAGTTAATTTCTCCTATCCGTTTGAATCCACAGGGATAGATTACACAGGGGCTATTACTATTTCTCTCAACAATGTTACATTTAAAATTTATATTGTTTTATTTACTTACTTGTTCTGCAACAAGAGCTATAAGTCTAGATATTGTGGAAGATTTAACCACAGGTGCTTTTGTTGCTGCACTTAGAAGGTTTTGTGCTAAACATAACATTCCTAGAGTAATTTGGACAGACAATGCCTCATATTTTAAAGGTGGTGAAAAAGTAATTCAAAATTTATTTGATTCTAATGAAATTATTAACTATTTTCAGCAAAATAATATTAAATGGAAGTATATACCAGTAAAATCACCCTGGTATGGTTCAATATGGGAACGCAGTATACAAAGTGTGAAAAACTGCATAAAGAAGAGTGTTGGGTTGAACCAATTAAACTTATTTGAACTATTAACATTGATAACAGAAATTGAGAATGTTGTCAATAACCGACCATTGACCTATGTGGACAATGATATTGATGACTTTGAACCATTTGACACCTAATCATTCTGTTGAAGGGTTATTCAACTAATTTATTACCTGAAAATACACAATTATAATGATGTAGATTATTCAGTGGACCACATGAGTTTAAATAATGAATTAAATAAAAATTAAAAATTAAAAAGCAGTTTGTCTCTAGGTGGGAAGCAGAATACTTAGCTTCTCTGAGGGAACGTGATAAAGATTGTTATAACAATAAATATTGGGAGGATAGCATCAGAATTGGTGATATTGTACTCATCCATGATACAACTCCCAGACTTACATGGTCATTAGGTAGAGTAACTGATTTACTAACTGGAGAAGATGGTGTCACAAGAGTTGCTCGACTGAAGACTTCCTCAGGTGAAACAACAAGAGACATAACTCTACTATATCCACTGGAAACTAATTACAATAATTCAGACAATTCTAATAAAGAAGAGTCTAATGTAAACCCTCTTGAATCTCCAGTTCTTAAAACTACAAACAGACCAAAAAGGAAAGCAGCAACCAAAGCTGATCTGTTTCTTAAAGGTAAAATCAAGAAAGGTGAAATTTAAATATATGTATTATTTTTTTTCAGGTGAAAGATTTATGAATATTATTTTATTTTAAGGATTTAAATATTTGGTATTTATAAGTATTTGACATTTAAAATGCAACACTTTTATATTTGAAAGTGAGGATATTTTAGGTTTAGTTTAGTATTAAGGAATAAATGCTACATTTTTCAATGAAAAATGAGGATGGTAATTAAGGTCGCTTCTTTTGTTAGAGATCTTAATAAAATAAATGCTACATTTTTTGACATTTCAGAAAATGAGGATAATTTAAAGGGCAACCTTTAAGATTAAGCAATCAAAATATAATTTAATTTTGATTTCATTGATTATTAAATTTTTCAAATTCATTGATTATTAAATTCATATTGATTATTAAATTTAAAATTCTTAAATTTTCTTCTTTTAATTTACCATATTACCTCACCAACTTAACTTTAGAGGAAGAACAGTTCAAAAAGAAAAACTAATGTTGAAAACATTACTTTTTCTTTCTTCCCCCTTAGACTTTATAAGATATATATTTATATATATATATATATATATATATATATATATATATATATATATATATATATATATATATATATATATATATATATATATATATATATATATAATATATTTATAATTATAAATTAACCATAGTGAGATAAATTAAGTTTTTGACCTATGGTTACAAAGAAGAAGAAAAAATTATAAACAACTAAGAAAAAGTACTTCGGGCGGTGGGAATTAAGACTTAAATTAAACTAATTAAACTTAAATTAAACTTACTCTTCTATTATTTTTCTCTCTATTAAATTAAAAACAGCCTGAAACCAGTGGTGTTATTGAGAGTATAAGGGACTGGTTCCTGAGTTTTCAAATATCTTCAGAAAACATTACCTTCAAAAGGTGAGAAAATTTATTCATTTATTTACCTTAGGTCCCAATTTAACTCTTGACTCACTGAATTTGGGTATAAATTAATAATTATTTAATTATTATTATATTTTTTTTATACGATACCCCGGTTTTCTTGATTAACTTCATTTTTAGTACAGGGGACAATTTCCTCTATAAGCAATCTTAATCAAAGATCATATTTACTTAACTTAGGCATCTGCCAGAGTTGTGTTGACTGAGGTAATAAAAATATTTATACCAATATATACTTTTTTCGTAAATACATTAAATTTTGAATTTACATGCAGTATAATGTAATTTGTTATAGCAAATGAACTAGAGGTTACAGAACAAAAATGCTAAAAAATTTGATTTTCTTACATCGGAATTATTTCCTCAGAGCGAAATTTTATCTTTTTGTAAACCAGTGTATAATTATTTATCAAACAGAACAGAGCTGTAGTATATATATATATATATATATATATATATATATATATATATATATATATATATATATATATATATATATATATATATATATATATATATATATATATATGTGTGTGTGTGTGTGTGTGTGTGTGTGTGTGTGTGTGTGTGTGTGTAAAGGTTGTGTAATAGGATTGTCGAACAGGACAAACCTTCACTTCACTAATGCTGTAAACAATTTCTTTACATCACAAAATTGACATATTCAATTTTTAAGAATAGGATATTTATTTCTTTTAAACAGAACACAATTACTAAATTCCAAATTAAAATAAATATATTGTATTATATAGAAAGCATTAGGTAGCATTGAATGAATTTGCGCATTTATGTACATGTTTGTATAATTTGTACATCTTAAAACCTAGAAGTGATGAGTGAAAACTGAGTTCATATCTGAAATCAGCATCCCAAAATTAGGCTTAGAAAAGCCAGTTTTGTGCTTTCCTCAAATTCTTTGTAAGCCAGTATTTTTGGATGTTGAAAAAAGTTATTTCTGAGTGAGCAAAACTTTCCAACACAAGTTGGTACCTGTTGTTTTCTATTGTTTTATTGTCTAAGGAATTTTTTTTCAGTTATTTAGAAGACTATTCTGCTACTAGCGATTCCCTTCTTCTTAGTTACATGCAATTAGTGACTTCAGTAGACTTGTAAAAAACTCATTTAAAACCCCGTTCAAAATCCGATGATTGAATCATACCATTTCTATAACACTAATCATAATTAATAATCTAATTTAATTAATTAAGATACGTAAAATACTAATAATTTTTTTTACATCTGTCTCATATTAAAAATTATTAAAAAGTAAGATATACTAAAGAGAATACTTTTTCGTTTATGTGGCAGTAAATCTTAAGAAATATTTTGCTTTAATTAACTTAATATTTTCTCTCATTTAATTCTTTTACTTTTATGCAAAAAAATATTATAAATAATTTAGCTAAAATTTACATTACAAAATATACAGTTAATTGATATTGAATTTTAGAATTTAATTATAACAGAGAGAAACTTTCTCTATTCATTTCTGTCTTGTTTATGCTTAATAAAAAGTCTTAAAAAAAGAAAGAATTCACAAAAATATAATAAAAAACAATATGATTACAAAGTAAATAATTTGAATTCTGAATGAAAAATAGAAGAAAATAACATCATACCCTCCTTTTGCCGAGGTTGCCCATCCTCCGCTCACTTTCCGACTCGGAACATTTGTTGTAGGTGGCTTAAATATATATATATATATATATATATATATATATATATATATATATATATATATATATATATATATATATATATATATATATATATATATATATATATATATATATATATATATATATATATATATATATATATATATATATATATATATATATATATATATATATATATATATATATATATATATATATATATATATATATATATATATATATATATATATATATATATATATATATATATATATATATATATATATATATATATATATATATATATATATATATATATATATATATATATATATATATATATATATATATATATATATATATATATATATATATATATATATATATATATATATATATATATATATATATATATATATATATATATATATATATATATATATATATATATATATATATATATATATATATATATATATATATATATATATATATATATATATATATATATATATATATATATATATATATATATATATATATATATATATATATATATATATATATATAGGGGAGGATGTAGCGTCATCCGAAGCGATAGTATCCCCCATGGGCTAAACCATGGGCTAGGCCATTCCGTTTCACCCCGTTGCTCTTTGGTTCGTTCCTTTTCGCGTTTCATCTTCTCAGAGGGTCTCCAGTGTACCCTTGACTCATGCTTGGAGTGACTATGCTCCCACAACTTTCCTACTTCTTCACATGTGTCCTACAAATTTACAAACGCTTACACTTACATTACCTATTAAATTAATCAAAATGGCGAAACATAAATCTGCCTCGGAGAATCTAAGAGGGGCGGATTCCAAACATAGCCCCTCATCCACTAATTCCCCCATCACCACTTGGGAGTTGGTGGCCTCCGGTGATGGGGTTGGTGCCACCAAGACCTCTATGCCGACTTGCCATGGTGCACGGTCTTCGTTTTTCATTAATTTCTGCAACATTCGCGGTCTTTTTTCTAATCTCCACTTTGTCGAACACCACCTCTCTTCTTCTAGACCTCATCTCTTTTTCTTAACTGAAACTCAGGTGTCTGAGTGCTCTGACAGTAAACCCTACTCTGTTTCCTCCTACTGTCTCTATCCTCAATTTTCAGCCAAAGGCGGATGTTGCGCATATGTGTGCAATGATGTTGTCTGTTCTCGTGTCTCTAATTTGGAGTCTTCTGAATTCTCTACTTTATGGCTTAAACTTTCTTGCAACTCTACAACTAAATTCATTTTTTTTGTCTACTTATCTCCTAACTCTACAGACTATCCAAAATTCTTCGACTATCTTAACTCCAAAATAGAGCACATTCTTTCTTCTTCTCCTTTCTCTGAAATCATCATTTTAGGTGATTTCAATGTTCACCACCGCCAATGGCTTTCATCTAGTTCTCATGATAAAGCTGGTGAACTTGCCTTCCAATTTTCTATCCAGAACAACCTTGAGCAGTTGGTGCATCTCCCTACTCGTATCCCTGACCGTCTTGGTGATAAACCCAACATTCTAGACCTTTTTCTAACTTCTAATCCTTCTCCTTATACTGTTAAACTCTTTCCTCCTCTGGGTTCATCCGATCATCTTCTTATCTCCGTATCTTGTCCTGTCTCTTCAAGTCTTCCGCAAGAACGGCCCTCACCCTCGGTGAGGAGACGTTCCTGGCAAAACCTAATAAACCTTTGTTTAACTCGGCTTGTTCTCGTGCTATCCGCCGCAGGGATGCTGCCTTCAGGGATTACCGTCGTCTTCAAAGTCCAGAAACTCACGCAACTTATATTTCATCCCGGAATCGTGCAAAATCTATTCTTCGAGATGCCAAAAACTCTTTTCTCCGTCTCAAATGCAATAATCTTTCTGGCTCCTCTTCCTCTCGCCCTTTATGGCATTTTGCAAAAAATGTCAATTCTAACTTTGTTTCTTCCTCTTTCCCTCCTCTAGTATCTTCTGACGGTTCAACTGCCGTTTTGCCTTCCTCTAAAGCTGAACTCTTTGCTCAAACTTTTGCCTTAAATTCAACCTTAGACGATTCCGAAGCTGTTCCTACTCCTTCAACCCCCTCCAACTCATTTATGCCTAAAATTGTAATTTCTTTTAAAGAAGTCACTTCTGCTCTCTCTGAGCTGAACACTTGAATGCGTACCGTCCTGATGGTATCCCTCCTGTGGTTTTCAAAACTTGCTCTTCCGAGCTTGCACCCTGCCTTGGTAAACTATTTCGTCTATGTCTTTCTACTTCAACCTTCCCTTCTTGCTGGAAATGTGCGCTCATTCAGCCTGTGCCGAAGAAGGGGGACCCCTCTCAACCCTCTAACTACCGTCCAATTTCTTTAACCTCCGTTCTTTCTAAAGTTTTCGAATCTATCCTTAACAGGAAATTTGGAAACATCTCAATTCTTCTAATCTTATCTCTGATCGCCAGTATGGCTTTCGTAAGAAACGCTCTACTGGTGATCTTCCTTCCCTTCTCTCTGACTCTTGGTCCTCCGCTCTTCGGCATTTCGGTGAAACTTTTGCTGTGGCGCTAGACATATCGAAGGCTTTCGATAAAGTCTGGCACAAAGCTTTGATTTTCAAACTTCCCTCTTTCGGAATCTATCCTTCTCTCTGTGACCTTCTCTCTGACTTCCTTTCTGGTCGTTCTATAGCAGCTGTTGTAGACAGCCACGTTCATCCTATAAATCTATAAATAGTGGTGTTCCTCAAGGATCTGTCCTATCTCCTACACTTTTTCTGCTTTTCATCAATGACCTTCTCTCTATTACTTCATCTCCTATCCACTCCTATGCTGATGACTCCATCCTTCATTACTCTTTTCATTTTGAAAGGCACCCCTCCCACCAACAGTTAATAGAGGCAAGGAGGGTGGCCTTTGAGCAACTAACCTCTGATCTATCTCTCATTTCAAATTGGGGCAGAGAAAACATGGTTGTTTTCAATGCCTCAAAAACTCAATTCCTCCATCTCTCTACTCGACACAATCTTCCACACAGCTTTTATATCTTCTTCGAAAACACGCAACTCAAACCTTCATCTCTCCTTAATATTCTAGGTGTTTCTTTTTCTCGTGATCTTTCTTGGAAAGATCACATTACCTCTCTTTCTAAACAAGCTTCTAAGAGGTTAGGTGTTCTGAGGCGCCTTCAGTATTTCTTCACACCACCCCAGTTGCTTGCTCTGTATAGGGGTGTTGTTCGCCCTTGTATGGAGTATGCGTCACACATCTGGGGTGGTTCCACTCACACAGCTCTCCTGGAAAAGGTGGAGTCTAGAGCTTTTCGCCTTATCAACTCTCCTGCTCTCACTAATTCTCTCCAATCTCTTTCTGCCCGTCGAAATGTTGCGTCACTCTCTCTATTACTATCGCTATTACAATGGACACTGCTCTTCTGAACTCTCTCGTCGCATACCTCCTCCACTGAGAAGGGTTCGTGCGACTCGTCTTTCTACACAGTCTCATCCTTTCTCTGTCCAACTCTCCGACCCCAGACTTAACCGCTATGCTCAATCTTACATGTACTCTACTGGTAAAGTCTGGAACACACTTCCCTTTATCTATTTTTCCAACTTCCTTTGACTTGCCACCTTCAAACGCCGTGTATCAGGTCATGTCGGCCTTTAATTTGACAATGTTCCTGACTTTTTCCCCTAACTCTGGTGGAATATTGGTAGGCCTCTGGCCTTTGCCCACCAGAGGTGAAATAAAAAAAAATAAAATATATATATATATATATATATATATATATATATATATATATATATATATATATATATATATATATATATATATATATATATATATATATATATATATATATATATATATATATATATATATATATATATATATATATATATATATATATATATATACTTACTTTTTTGCCCCTTGGACCTTCCTCACTGGAAGGGCCACACTGCCCTTAGGAAATCCGCAACGCCGCCTGCCGTACCAAAATGTCTTTCAGAGAGGAGATGTGATGGAGAGTTCTGTGGTGTGTAAAGGAGGGGCATCTCAGAAGGAGGTGTTCTGTAATGTCTAGTTCTTGCATACATCTTTGACATATTGGTGATAGTGTGTTTTGTATATTGAATCTATGTTTGTATGCTTGTAGGTTAGGGTGGTGGCCTGACCTTAATCTGGATAGGGTATTTTAGGTTTTGCGTGGTAATGTTTTTTGTATTTGCTATGTCGGGGGTTTATTCGTTGAGAAGATGATTTGGTTTGCGGGTTTTGAGATAATTTAGTGTTATGATGGTGTGTATATGTTTGACTAGTGGTGTGTGGTTTGCTGTAGGTGGAATGGTTCTGAATATGTTACTGTAGAATAGGGCAGGGGATGATGGAGGTAATTTTAGACGGTGTCTTGTAGGGTATAGTGACAGTGGTGTGATATGTCTATTGTATTTGTGTAGAATTGGGTTCCTACCATGTCTAGGTGAACACGGATCGTGAGTATTTTTGTTTCTTCGTGTAAATGCTGAATTGCTGTGGTTCTAGTGCAACCTTTGATGATTCGAAGA
>SEYY01005317.1:2500-17500 GCA_009176605.1 Armadillidium nasatum
TAAAACTTTTGTTCAACTGTAAATTAACTATTAAAAAAATTATGATCTTTCAAACAAACCACGATCAAATAAAATATTTTTTTCAACATTTTCAATTGCCCCAGGGTTGATGGGTGCTGCATGACTCTGTTGATTGTTGCAGGGTCATTGCATGTCACCCGTCGATCCTGGGGCATTATACTTATGCTAATTTCTGTAAATTTCCTTTTGATATATAATAGAAGAATATTTTTCTGGAGGGTCAAACTTAGTTCTTTATATATATATATATATATATATATATATATATATATATATATATATATATATATATATATATATATATATATATATATATATATTATATATATATATATATATATATATATTTATATATTTAGAAGTTTGGGCATACATCACCAAGAGCCACAACAATGGTCAGGTTTAATATCCGTGATGGGCTTTTAAGAAAATTTTTTAATATTTTTTAAATTAAAATTTAAAATTTTGAATTAAAAACTTTTTCATTACACTCTGAACTTCTTGACTACACCATTCTTATTTAAATGACCTGAGAGAACACACAAACATATCTTCTGATCAAATAAGAGACACAATGACGATTTAAAAAATCAGGTAAAAAGAAATTGAAGAAGTTGAAGAATAATGGATAGAAGTACTTTTTAAATAGATAAAAAGGTAAATATTTTAAAGTAAATTTTTTTACCTAAAGGATAATGAGTTTGACTGGAGCCGCATATCATTCTAACCAGAAGAGTCTTCTGGTCTATTATCTTACCTTTCAAATTACTTTTAAACAATACAGTAACATACTTTCTCACTGCAAATGCTATAAGACATACCTATACAATTAATTTACAAGTAAAAAACATTTAAGTGTCTTAAAATAAAGAAACATAAAAAATCATCATATCTTCCATACTTTGCAAGAAAATACTTACGTTTCTCTTCATTTAATGTTTGCAGTGAATGTTTAGTCATGCAGGCAACATTTACACTTTAAAAAGAATATTTTCGCCAGAAAGAGGCTCATATGCTTTTTTTTTTTTTTTTTTTTTTTTATTTATGCAAATCTTAAACTTTGAATATTAATTTGGTTAATCTACTAAATTATCCATTCAAAAAAAAATTTCAAAATGATTATATAACAAGATATATTATATAATAATATATTTGCATATAACCTGTTTTATTAAGAATTAAAAATTGCAACTTTTATTAATTCTTTTATATTAAAAAGAAATTGTCAAAATCAGAAATTTATTCCTTTTTTACTGTCTATTCAATTTTTATGAAATTTCTTCAGTAGATATAATAATTGGACAAGACAAGTTACAAAACTTCAAAGTAGAGCATTTCTATGTACACAAAACAATTTGCTATCTGGTCCAATTTGAATAAAAAAATATCGTAATCATTTAGGTATATAATAAATAAAAATTTTTAGGCCTAAGACCCCTTTAAACTACATTCAAATATAAAAAAAATTAGCGTGCATATATATATATATATATATATATATATATATATATATATATATATATATATATATATATATATATATATATATATATATATATATATATATATATTATATATATATATATATATATTATTATAATAAATTTATCTAGCATGATGTTAAATTGATATGATCAATTATTTTCTTCTTTTCATCCAATTTTTATGAAATTTTTCATAACTTTTATTGAGGGTATTTTTGGATATATCAACATTTTACCTTCGAATATGCCTTGTCCAACTTGCATAGCAAACGCAATGATGTGCCCAGAGGTCAAATGGTTGGATACCACCGTGCCATAAATAAAAGCTGTGTAATTTGCTTAATTCTATCCACTTTGAAAATTTCATTGAAGTTGAATAAACATTAAAAAATTAAAGCAAATTTTAAATTTTGACAATTTTTGACTCTCGCAAAATGTCGGGGAAAATGCACTAAAAGATTTTGTTTTTTGGGGTACTATGTACTGAAGAAATAAATCCTAAAACAATTAATACACAACAAAATGCTGTCGATTTTTTTCTTTACTGACCAACTCAATCGTAAATTCAAAATAGGATCAGATGATAAAAGGTTAGGTATACAGAGAAATGCTATAAATCAAAGAATTTGTAACTCACTATATTATCTCTACTCAGAAAATTTCATATAAATTGGGTGAATAAAAACGGAATGGAACAAATTTCCAATTTCAACAATTTTTTGACTTTGTTAATATCTATTACATTTTTTTTATTTGCTTTTCATGATTATTTCTTCAGCATAAAAATTTCAATACTCATACATACTAAACTGCACCATTTTTTCCCCACCTCCTTTTTCTTTAATTTCTTACATTATATAAAATATATAACAGTATGAAAGATTATAAATAATATCAAGATGCACAAATTTCAATTTTCTGAAAAGGTCATTCATCCAGCTACATTTGATTTTGTTACAACAATTATTACCAACATTATATTATTTAAATATTAACATTTAATTTCACAACTAACCCCAAATATTAAGAGACCAACCAAGAAAAATAATTACTGCTGACTCAAAAAACCATTACAATAAAAAAAAAAACTCATTATTAAGAAATTATTATTTAAATTATAACTGACTCATAACTTAATATATAATCAATCTACCATTAGAAAAATTCAATAGTAGTTACCATCAGCTTCAAATGGTTCTTGTTCCTGCTCGTCCAAAGGTTCTGGAACAGCATTTATGTCAAAGGCATGTTCATTTTCATTTTCTCTTTGAGGATTCATCGAATCTCTGAACGAATCGTCACTTAACTTCCAAGTTGTAAATTCGAAGGACAAGAATGTTTTGCATATAACCTTTGAATCAATTTCTGTAATAAACAATAATAATAATAATAATAATAATAATAATAATAATAATAATTTAATTTCAGGTGTGGTCTTGAAAACAAGGAAGAAAAGATGGAAAAAATAAGAAATTGCTAGTAAAGAAAATGTGTTGAAAGAACTAACATTTGAATTGCTAGCAACTTTTTAATTTGATGTATTTTTAATGTTTTTAATTCATTTATTTATTTTTTTCTTTCCAGAGTTATATGCAAGTATTTAAATGAATCATATAGGGTCCTGGTCAAACAAGCTTGAATTTCATTTTTGAACAATTTATAAAGAAGTTTAAAATAACAACAAATCGCTTGTTTAAATAATGTAACTACATTTAGCAGTATTCCTTAATTCGGCCGGTCGTTTTCATTCATCTTAAAAAATTTAATATTTTACCAGAATTTGATATGTTGGTGGATTCATATAACAAGTGTTAACCATATAAATAGTACATGCAGCTTCAAAAGTCCTTTTAATCTGGTATTTTTAGGTCATTTTTAATAAATTACTTGTAAATATTTAGTTGGGTATAAGTACAAAATAGTTAGTTCTTCTTAGCCTATGTCCTATTTAATTTAATAATAATACTTTAAGATTAGGTATATATAAATAAACAAATAAATAATTATAATAATAATAATAATAATAATAATACACACATCTTCCTTTTAAAAGAGATTATTAATGAGGTTAAAGAATATCCTACCAAAACCAAATTCTCAAACAGAAAACATTTTATCTGAATGTAGAATGAATTTTAATACCTGGAACTGCAAGAACTAAAGTAGTTTCATTATCATTTTTCTGCTTTCCTCTCTCCAAATCAGTAAGTACTGCGTCAGAATCCAAAACTAACTGAGATCTTTCATCCTGAAATACAAAAGTTTGAGATTTTTCTATAAAAAGTTCAAGTTATTTAATAAGAAAAACAATTACTGACATCAACGATTAATAAATGGAAGAAAATATATCAAAATATATAGTTTAGATATGATTTTTGTTCTTCAAGTTTATTAAACTTTAGTTACTTCAATTACATTAAGCACGAATACAATGTATTTCTTATGAATATTAATTTAGTTGGCTTTTAAAAAATTTTTTTTAATTAAAAAGTTTTACTTAAATTTTATATTTTGCTGCAATTACTCCTTGAAATATCATGCCGCCATTTTGTTTTCAATGAGTTTTACTTCCTTTTAAGTTTTATGTCATTACAATTATTACTGTTAAAAATATGGTTAACGTAAAATTTTTAATACAATCAAAAAGTAAATTTGCACCATTCAAAAATCTTAATTCCAAAAAGATATCAATTTCAAATAAGTTAATCACCTATTTTCACTACCCTTTTTTATTACCTTTCCATGTTTCTGGTTTTATCCGTGCTCTCAAACCATAATACACAACTAAATGCTGTATTATTACAATTATTACTTCAATTCCATCATAAAATGTGATATTCTGATAACACTAGGAATGGAGCGATCCCAAAATTTTAACCGATACTGATATTTTTTTTTAAAGATTTTCAATTCTTTCTTCTCCCTCACACTTAATTGAAGTCTTCTCTTTCGCTCTTTTTTACTTTCGTCTTTCACTATCTCTTTTAATTTCATCATCTCTTTCTCTATTCCTCTTTTAATTCCGTCTTCTCTCTCTCTTAAGTACAAGAACTTTTGATTTTTTGAAATTAAGAACAAGTACTCAAAAAATTGTACTGAAGTACAAGTCCTTAATTCAGTCGTCTCTCTCTCTCTCTCTTTCTTTTAATTCGGCCTTTCTCTTTCTCTCTTCATCTCCCCCACTTTTAATATTTTTTTCCTACACTTTTTTTCACACTTTCTCAGCCATATTTTCCCCTTTCTTCCTCCCCCCCCCCCCCACTCTTTCCTATATCCTTTCACCTGCTCGTTCTCGATCTTTCTTCACTTTCAAATTGCAATTCGAACATTTAATTCCCTAACTATAAAATTCCTAGGAGCAATCGATTCTAAACTGCTCACCTTTGTTCGAACTCAATTCACACCTCTTATTTTATAAATCTAAATAAACCTGCACAACTTGGTCTATAAAAAATATTTTGCTACCCATATTTTCCTGATTAGCAGGTATCTCCTAAAATACAAATACTTTTACCACACACCTAACATACAATATCTTTGTAAATTTTCTTTTCATCTCCAATAACATATCAGTTTGTTGACAGTATGGATAATGTACCATTTTCACTGATTCAATACCGGTATTCTGCAATACGTACACCTTATATGCTCACCTGTTCCATTACTGTTGGAGAAGATGCCTCCGTATTTGCTGCTGCCAGGCGTTCTACAATGATGACAAACGTATCATTATTTTACAGCTGTAAATAACTGGTCACTGGTCTACAAAGATTAAGCTTACCGTAAGTTCGACCCATTCACTAGTTGTCACATACCATGAATAACACCATAGGTGGGTATCTTTGTTATCTCCTTAACCGTGCATTTCCCGACCTAGGTTCATTAAACATGATTTTCCCAGCATTGCGTGTTTAATAAAATCCCAGGGTTTGTCGTTATAATTAATATCCACCCTGTTTATATAACCACTCGCCCTTCTGGAAACGCAACTTTTACTCCTACTCAAATAATAATATTTAAAAATGTAACAAACCTCAGTCAAGGAGCAGCTATCTTTCTATAGAAATAATCAGTTTTCTTTTACGCAAGCTTTTGGTATGGGTTCGTAATCAGTTGTTTTTTTACCCCTTTCTTAGAAAAATTTTATCAACAAATGCTCGATACCATAAACTTAACCGATACCAATACTTAACTCCATCCCTGGGTTACATTTCATTCAACTCATAACTACTTTTAAAATTATCAGCTTTTTAAAGCTGAATATTTTATAATTTTCTCTTACAGTTAAATGCTTAATAATAATAATAATATAATAATGATGATGATGATGATGATGATGGTGATAATATAAAAATAACAATAAATTAAAATAATTCTAGTTCTACTCAGCTTTATTTTAATTTCAGTTGAATTTTCTCTTCCAATTTTCCAAAAGATTTTTTTTTTTAACTGATAATAATAATAATAATAATAATAATAATAATAATAATAATAATAATAACACAAGAACACAGGAGAACTTACTAAGAACTGTAATGTATTAAGAAACTGTCCTCCTCCAGCAGTTCCTTCATCAAACTGTGTTGCAGTTTTCTTGAAGAGTGGATCCACATCAAAGGCAAGATCAAAATGTGGCAACATCCAAATTCTTCAAATTTGACTCTATTGTTGCACATTTTTTCGACTAAAATGATATATATATATATATATATATATATATATATATATATATATATATATATATATATATATATATATATATATATATATATATATATATATATATATATATATATATATATATCGCTGGAAAAAGATCAGAGGCTTATAAGAAGCTAACCAGAGTAATGGAAGAATCAACACGTTCGAGCAAGTCAGTAAACGTAAAGAAAATGGGATTGTTATAAAATTTACCAGAAAAATACATGAAAATACGTGTCTGAGGCAAGAGTTGGACAAGATTACATGGTCAGATGAGTAACATAAGTTCTTTGGACAAGATTGTATGGTAACATGAGTGTAAGATGAGTTACAAACTCTTTTCGAGAGAAGGTATTCAATTAGTGTTCAGAAGAGAACTGTTTCTCTAATCAATGATATAGCAGAGTAATAAAACACTTCGGCAGCTAAAGATAGAAGAAAATTAGTTAGCGAGGGGAAATGAAAGCTCCAGAATCCACCTTTTAAGACCCATATGAATGGAACCACCCTACATATTTGAAGTGTGTTCAATACCATTAAGGAATGAAAACCCTATACAGAGTAAGCAACTGAGTTATGACGAAGCTTATTCTACAGAACTCTCAGAAAACTCATCTTCTCATAAGCTTGCTTCATGAGGAACAATATAATCCTTCCGAGAATGATCGTGAGAAATGAATACATCAAAAATATTAAGAACAGTGGAAGAGTCAAGCTGAATATATTATAATTTCAAACGGATGATAGAAATGGGATATTGAATCGCAAAAATCACATATTAAGAGTTACTGTAGGCTTATATCAGAAACTGATACATTATTTTATCAGTCTTAAATTTATGCAAATTAAAGCCTTAAGTAATAACGAAAGTAATTAAAAAATTTTTAAAAAAAAATTAAAAAAAAAAAAAAAAAAAAAAAAAAAAAAAAAAAAAAAAAAATTATGGAAAAAAAAAAAAATGTTTCACATTTCTCCTATTCTATAAGTCCTATACAGGCACTTACAATAAATATTAGGACTAATCATCATTCATCAGTAAATGAAGATACAAGCCTGGCTTTAAGCTTCAAGTCAGGTACAAATTGCAATAAATATAATAGAATAATTTTCCACACAATGCTTCAGAAAAAGTGGCATACAAATCTCGTATGTAGTGATGAGACGATTGAGAATTTTTTGATGATGATGAAATTGAAAAAATATATTTTAATAATTGAAATTATTTTAATACATTAAGGAAGAATTAATTCTTTTCTTTATTCAAATGTGTAAATAATGTACTTTTAATAGAATAATACAGGGTATCCACTCGCTCTCGGTTCCAGAAATGCTCTTACAGATATCAAAGTAGCTGTCATAAGATAATAAAATTTGCCACGAACGAACCTTGTTGTGCGAGAATCGTGCTGACATCATAAGTATTGAAAGTGACCGCCATTAGCATCAAGGCAAGCCTGCATACGTTTTTCCATGTACGAAAGTCTGCCGCCAACATATAGGGAATCACAGTGTTAACTGTCTGCCGAATGTTGTCATTCAATTGCATGAGAGTACGTAGATTGTTGCGATACACTTTCCCATTCAGCATGTCTATTGGAAGATATCCGACGAGGTAAGGTCAGGCGTTCATGGTGGTCAAAGTCTCTTGAAAATGACCCGATCTTCAAAGAAGGATTCAAGTTTGTACAGGTTAACGCTAAAAGTGTGGTAACTAATGCCATCCTACTGAAAATATCTAGTTCAGAGTTCCTCGTTATCCAAATGATTTACGAACTCAATAAAGATATTCATTTACAAATATTATTATCTTATGGTCAGCATATTGATATCTATAAGCGCATATCTGAGGCCGAAAGCGAGTGGGACACCCTATATATATCTTCAGAACAATGATTTTAAAAATTTTAAAATGTGAGAACATGTAGAGACATGCAAAATTCTAAAACTTCAAACAATCTTTAATCCAGTTTCTAGGGTAATTAGACTTCGTCTTGATGTGTATGTTTGGTCCCCACTGCTAAACAGTCTTTCACTCTCAATAGAATAAGGCGGAACAGAGAAATATTTTTAAGAATATATATATAATATATATATATATATATATATATATATATATATATATATATATATATATATATATATATATATATATATATATATATATATATATATATATATATATATATATATATATATATATCGGTAGAAAATTGACGATGAAGATTGAGAAAAATTAAGATTTTGCCGATGACGATGAATATTAATCGTCCCATCACTAAACGTATGTTAACTCATTTTCCTTCCCTCAAGGAACAGGATACCACATTTAGTCGGGAACATGTGACTAAAGATCTTGGCAATGTTGACAAATGCAAGAAACTAGTTCGCAATGCTTTCCAGCATTTCACTCTACACAAATTTATAAAAATGGAATGACAATCAACTGCATTTATTCTCTGACTCTAATTTCTTTGCAGAACCTTAACTTCTGCAATATTAACACAAGATTATAGCATGATATCTAAATACAACTCATTCAAGACGCGAGTTGATTTCCCCCTAAATATGGCATAAATGTTGTTATTTGCATATGAAAAAAGAGGGAGTTTTTAAAAATTTGTTGGTGAAAGAAGTAAACCAGTAATGTTCCTAATGAAAAAAATGTAAAACATTAAACACAAATAAAAAAATTACCTTTACACGTTTCTTTCCCCGAGGCTGATTTTCATATTCATCATCTCCTTGAACATCACCTGGATTACCTTCTGGTTTGTCTTTAGTACGACCAAGACCTCCAGCCATCTTCAGTGTATCAGTATGCACACTGTCAACACGACAACTATAAATTTTTGTACTGGCATCTAAAGTACAGCTTGCCATCTAAAACATTTAAAAAACAATCAAAATATAAATAATTCATAATATATAATTTGTATATTACAAAAAAAAAAAAAAAAAAAAAAAAATCATAAATAATATTGAAACAAAAACTCAATAAAGCTAGCTTTAGCAATGAGTTTAAATACATATTTTTGGAACCAATAAGAGAAAATTTTCAATTCTTTTCCTCTCTCACTCCAAAATAAATGCTTCAAATAAACTTAAATTTTTCTGAATATTCAAAAAGGCAAAATGAGAATGCATAGTTTTAAAATCACAAGTACAGAAATCAAAAGGTGACAGTTTATTTAAATCTCATATATATATATATATATATATATATATTATATATATATATATATATATATATATATATATATATATATATATATATATATATATATATATATATATATATATATATATTATATATATATATATAGGGTGGTCCTAATTTTTGGAAGTTGGAAGAGTTTTTACTTTCATTGCTCAAAACAATTTTAATGTAGGAAAAAAAAAATTGGATGAGATTCAAAGGAAATAATATTTAGGAATGGCGCAAGGCAGTTAAAATTTGACAAGTTTTATATATAGGGGTAAATAAAATATAAAAGCCACTTGAAATGAACTTCTTGCTGTATTATTGAATACATTTTATTCAACTGATATATTATTTACTGATTTCTAATGAAAAAAAAAATTATTGTCAACATTTTCATCAACAGTATATTTTTTTAAATGATGAAAAAATTCTCTTATTCCATCATTTTTTGCAACCTATGCTGTAACAACAATATTTAACAATGTTTTAAATTGTCATGTTTCAAAGAAATTTATCAGTAATCACAATCTGTGTCAATCTTTTACATAAATAGCTGTACGACATTTCATCATGTTTAAACAAATCACAAGACTTTATAAAACTAATGACTGTCAAATGAATGCCATTCATTAAGCAGTCATATGTCAAGACTAATGTGCCGAGTGTTTACTTTTGCTGCCTATCTTGTTTTCAGGTGAAGAGTAAAGAGCAGAATCAATATTTCCCCAATTACAAATAGCATAAAGAAAAAATGAGTAAAAATTAATATGCATAATTACATCTTACACAATACAGTGAATAGTGAATAAACATTGTAACATTTTGATTGAGTATCCTAATGAGAACAGATTTTTCATTTATCAATTTCCATTTTCTATGATTATTAAAACTATGCATTATCGAATAATAAATACAAACCAATTTAAATTATGATATTTATTGTTGAAATTGATTGTTAATGAAGAAGTGAAATGAAGAGTCCCAAATTTCATACTTCATTTATAAGCTACTCCATTACCCTTTTAAAATTTCGGAAAGACCTACTATAGGCGTCGTTTCTTAATTAGTTTATTATAATTATTTTCTTTTTGTTTCAGGATCTGTTATAAAGGTAACTTTCATAGCAGCTCTAACACCTTCAACACGATATTCAATAAGTGTCCAAGAAAGGAATGAGGGAAACAAACTCCCTTCAAGCAAGCAAATCCTTGGGTATTTTTTTAGATCATAATGTCTTTGAAAGAGGAAATTAATCTTGCTGCTATTAATACCAATGAACGTACCGAAGACTTTTGGCTATGTTCTAGAATCCCTACTAAACGCCAGGATTCAATTAAGAACACCGAGAATTTTTTTTTTTAATAGAAAAATTTGAAAAAAAATAATAGAGGTGCTAAAAAAAAGAAAAAAAAAAGAGGAAAATTATGAACAAAGGTTTCTAGAAAAGACTGTAAAACATTTTGACACTGTTCATGCAAATGCCATGAAAATGATCAAGGAACAAATTGTTTCTTTAACTTCAAAGGAGGAAAGGATGTACAGGTTGTATTGGTTGGCTGGACAAGACGCAAATTAAGAAAAAAAAATAAAAAAGATATAAGGCAATCTGAATAAACAATTTGATGAGATATCAACATTCCGAATGTGTAAAAGAAATTGTATCTGAAAAAGAACAGCTATATTAACAAGCAGCACCAGCAGATATTCATAAGAGAAAATTGTTAACACACAGGATCCTGGTACCAGCAATAGTAATCCCCAAAAAGTATAAGTGAGGTGACAATTGGGTTATCTCACCTGAATTGGCAGCAATGCTGTCATGACGATAATTTTGGAAACCACAAAAACCCTGGGTTTAGATTCAAATGAACCTACATTGAACAGAACAATTATTCAACGTGAATGTCAAAAACATCGTAGGGAAGTGTCTTCAATAATAAAAGAATCATTTCAACCAAACACAATCCTGACCATTCACTAGACAGTAAACTTATGAGTGATCTATCAGGTAGTGAGAAAATAGATAGACTTGTCATTCTGGTATCAACAATTGGTAATAGCAAGTTACTTGAAATCCCAAAGATCGGCAGTTTAAATGGAAAAGTCATGGCTCAAGCTGTATAAATGTTATCTGCAATTGGAATCTGAATCATTGGTTAAATTTATGTTTTGATACTACGAAAGACAATACTGCCCAAATCTAAGGAGAATGTGTCATATTTATAAGAATATTAAACCATCAGCTGCTATACTTTGCATGTCATAGTATTAGGTGCCGCTTCAACTCTTTAATCACTTTACGTTGTAATGGCAAGGAATTGATCAGTGAAATATAAGGATCCTAATTCAAATGAATTTACATTTCAAAATTTACAGATATTAAAACTGAAATCATTGCTTTCTGTGAATGACAAATTACAGATCACCAGCCTAGAAAAGACTGTGCTACTAGAATTGTCTATGATATTAGGAGGAAAATAACTCAGGCTCACTGGATGTCAAAAACTATTTACAGCTTAAAAGTTTGAATGTTTGGATTCTAGTTTCATTTTACTAAAAAGGAGTTACAGGGATTAGGTGAGATGAATGCCTTTGTTACAAAGAATTAAATAAAATCATGATTTCTGGGTCTTCAAGTGTTAACAGCAGCCAGGAATGATTTCCAATTTCTTCAACAAAGATACCCTAACTATAAGATCAGTGGTTCAACAACAAACATATTGAGAAGACAGATGTAAAATTTGTCTGAACACTTGGTTCTTTTCTTGAATCAACAACAAAGTGAGTCATAGTAGAAGCAACACAAAAAATTGCAGAGAACAGAACTCCAAAAGATCTGAAGTTTACTTGACAAATGTAATGTAATTAAGTCTTGATGACTTTGCAATCAGCGCAGATGAGTTTTTAACAGCCAACCCTGATAACAGAATGAAAAGGGAAAATTTCATGGCTGACCAAGAAAAAATAAATGATTATGCAGAATGAGGTGTTGCTTTAATTCAAAAATCTGCAGTCAGGACGTTTTTAGAATGAGTATCAACTTTAATGTGCTCTTCAAGTAATTGAGGAAAACTGAAAAAATATTTTTTGCAGTATTTTTAGAAAAAACTGCTCATTGTAACCAGATTCAAAAAATTTACATTATTAAAGAAGTAGATATACTTGATTTTGAAAGATGTACTTAAGTAATTTTTTGTTTGGGGTTTTATGTATCTATTAACGACAGTTTTCTTTTATTTTCCAATTAAATTATTTATTCCTAGAATAAGAAATATAGAAAACTTTGTAAGCTTTGCATTACCTGAAAATATTTATAAATTCTATAATTTTTATGACAATGTTTTTTTTTCATAAAGAGGAACAAGATTAGCTCAGTCATTAAATTATCCTAATTTTAAAAATTCATCCTTATTGTAAGTAACATCCTAATAAATAAATAATAAATATATAAAAAAAAATAAATAAATATATATATATATATATATATATATATATATATATATATATATATATATATATATATATATATATATATATATATATATATATATATATCTAAATACCTGAAAGTTATTCATATCTGAATCTTTGCGTTTTAAAAGTTCTGTCATGTAATCAATCAATTGAAGATTAAAAGCATTCTTTACATTAATTTTCTGTTTAAAAAAAAAAAAAAAATAAATAAAAATAAAAACAATCAAAGCATAAGATTTTATTTTATATGTCATCAAAAAAAAAAAAAAAAAAATTTCGAGAAAAAAGTTCAAATAACATTTTATGAGTTTTTTATCTTAAGAATTATTCAATTTAACTATATATGTGGCAAGTTTAAGTAACTTGTATCTATTCTTCCTTTGCAATAAAAAGATAAATGAGACATCTGTTTTAACAACATATAATTAAATAAATAAATTTTTAATTCTTTTAATAATGATATTGGAATATAAAATGCTAGAAATGAGACTTACATTTTCAGCTGATAACTGAATACATTTAGCATAATGTTCAGTGAGTTGCTGATTTGTAAGGCCAGTAAAGGTGCCCAATGACTTTCTTCGATCTGCTGGAGTTCCTGTAGGAGAATGAACTCCTCTGGATTGAAGCTGCTGTAACCTATTAAGTTGTCTTTCTCTTCTCTCCGCTTCATCATTATTCTTAGAAACCAAAAATAAGAAAATTAGATTACGAGTTCATTACTTATTTTGGTAGATTTATATACAAAAAACTGTGAACAGTTTTCAATATTCTCATTTTAAAATGAGTTAGTTGCAACTCAATGCGTTAATGATAAACTGCACCCCTAAAAAATTAGCAAGGAGAAGTTTGTTTCCATTTCTTTATGTACATAAAGAAAATAATACATTGCCATAACTATTTAATATATTTAACTTTGGAAGAAATTCTTTAATTAACACAATTTCATCTTTCTCTCTGATAGGTATCAAAATATGAAAATCTACTTACAGAAAAGAATGTTTACAAATTTTATAGAATAATATTTCTAATTAATAATAGTAAATGAATATATAAATATAATGAAGAGAATAAAAAAATGATGATTATTCATCAAAACTTATTTTGTCCAAATAATAATAACCAATTCAACTTACACCTGATCCATCAATCAGAATTGGGCTTGCTGGTGTAGTAAAAGATTGTCTCCTTGTTGATGGTGTAACAACTGATATAGGAGTTACAAAATTCTTTCTTGGAGAAAGGTTAAAAGATCCTGACCTTCTAAAATTTGACATTGTTAATGCAGTTTCTAAAATCAAAAAATAATCTTAAATATAATAATTCCTCAGATGAATCAAACAAAATTAATTGTGTTCTGATACTATCAGTATAAAATTTTCATATATATATATATATGTTTTTGCATTCTGAAAATAATAATATAATAAAAAAAAAATCAAGCAAATTATTAATACTTTCTTATCAAGTAAGTTCAATGAATGAAAATGGTAAAACTAAAAATAAAACTAATTATTTTTCCTTTATCATTCAAGTACCAAGGTAATAGATATAATTGAGAATCACAATTTATGCGCATTTCTCCAACTTTCAGGACTTCCAACTATCTGTATAGTGTATTATTGCAAAAATCATACCATATGTACAAACATTCAGAATGATCAATAAAAATAAATTGATATAAGGAAATAAGTGGATGCACCTAAATTTTAACCCAAATTACTGTATGAATTCTTTTTATTAAATACTAATAATGCAACGAGTTTTACACTGTATAACTTCAATTCAGTGAATAAAACTGGGCTGTAGAACCAATGGAAGCGATGTATTTTAAGATAAAGTTACAGCTAAAAAATATTTTGATGGAGCAATGATTGGTGCAAAAAATATTTTTATTTGTATTTAAAAGTAAAAAAATAAAATCACATGAAATGAAAAATATATTTAGGCCCTACTTCATAACCTTGTATATTTATATACAATAGTTTAAATATGTAATTTCATTGCATAGGAGATGCATGGTAGATACTCTTGTGATAATTAAGCATAAGAACCCATATCATTAAAAAAAAATATAGTATATGTGTAACTAGATATGCAGGTTGGCCTACGCATTAT
>SEYY01005318.1:0-20000 GCA_009176605.1 Armadillidium nasatum
TCACTGCCAATCTTTTGTTTCATTTCAAAGTTCTCAACAGCTGGAAGGAAATTTTTAGCATTAATTTTAGACCAACTTTTGAAACCTTTTAAATAATGGGATCTCTGATCCAGAAAGATATTGTCAACCTCAAAAAATCCAGTGAATTTAAAACTGTAGGGTTTTTATAAAAAATAATTCTATTAATCTATTAAGAGGTTTAGATTTAGACTCAAACAACTAATTTAGCATCTTTCCATCTAATTACTATGTTGTGTTGTAATGTGCACGAATATGGCGTTGCTGACATTACTTTTTATCAGTTTGGTGCTGATCTTTTTGAAATTGTAACTATTTTGGTGTTTCCCCATAATCAGAGGTAGCCCATGTAGAAAAAGGGACAGAGTAAACTCCTCCCAACCTTTCACCAAATGTATCATTATTATGGATTAAAATATTTGTTATCTTAAATGGAAAACTAAAAATTATATATATATATATATATATATATATATATATATAATATATATATATATATATATATATATATATATATATATATATATATATATATATATATATATATATATATTAAGCTGGGTTGAATTTTTGTGGGATAACCAAACATGGTCAAATTGGTGCTCCTTGGCTTCCCTGTAGTGGGACAAAAAAATCATTTTGCATTTACTCAATGTTTAGGGGGCCCAACTTTAATTTTTTTAAGGGCCGGCACCAATTTTTGGGTATTTCGGCTATTTTTGCTTGGGGCTGATATATTTTGATATATTTTTTTTTCTACTCATCTTATCAACATCAAATTTTCAAGGCTTATATAGTTTGGCAAGATGCATCTTTTTTACTTAGATAATTTTTTGTATACTCTAAAGAAAATTTTTTTAAAAAATTTCCCAAAATTTTTTGTTTTTAAATTTGGTTCAAGAAAAAATCCAAAACTAATAAAAAATACAAAGAAGTTATCTAAGTAAGAAATATGCATCTCCCCCGACTACATAAGCTCTGAAAATTTCACTCACTTCGCTTGAATAGAAAAAAAATTACCGCAATTTTTCATTTTAAAATTAAAAAAAAAATGGGTTTGGAAATTTGACAACGCTGAGCACAAAACTTAAAATATCAAAATTCCGTGTCTAAAACTTTTAGATAATAGTCCAATCTTTGTATATTTCAAGTTCTTAAGTTATGAATTTTATATGCTTTGTTCTTCAAAATTTGGTTTTAATACTAATTGAGAGCTATTTTTGTCTCATTTCAGATCCAGACTATTCGACGTTTGAGATAAGTCCTGTGGGTGCAGTGTTTATTACTATTATTGCAAGACGTATCATGGCATGTGCAACAAGGCATAAAGACAGGCATGCAATATTCGGTTATCCACAACCACTTGTCGAAAATCAGCTACCACTGGCTGAGGATGTTTTTAGAGCCTACAAGTTCCATCAAGTAGTCAACAAAGATGCCAGTGTTACTCATCTAGCAAAGTTAGTGGCAACAGAAGTTAAAGGCATATACAATAAAGCAGGCATTCCAACAATAGAATTTGAAAGTGTTATAGTGAAAGTGAAGAGACTAATAGTGAATGTCAATGATTTGATGAAATATTCAAGAAATAAACAATCTTCTCAAAAATATCAAGATAAAATAAAATCATTTTCTTGTCTCTTCGACATTAGCGCGTGCAAGTGTGTTCATAATGGTATAGTTGAACGTAATCAATGTCAATGTCCCAATGAAAAGAAAATCCCTGTATTGGAATGGCAATTTTGGCTTGATCAAAACACTTCAAGACGCATGATAATAGGAAATGTGGACAAGGAAAGAACAGAGAAAAACATGAAACTTCAGGAAAGGAAAAGGAAACGGTTGACATTTGAAAGTAAGATGAGACACAAAGATACGCAAAAATGTGTAAGTTCAGTTGAATTATCAGGCAGTGAGAGTGATGTGCTAGAAGAATCATTTTCCTTAGAATCAGAAGAAATGGAAGAATGTCACCCTCAAAATAGAAACCAGTATCCTGAGTTGTGTAAAGCATTAGAGAGGACAAATGTGAGCAATAGAGATGCATGTCTCATAGTTAATGCTGCCCTCAAGGACCTCGGACTTGTGTCACCAAAAAACGTTGTTGATCCAAGTAAGTTACAACGCCAAAGAAAATACTGGAGAGACAAACAGTCAGAGAAGCATTTGCTGCAACACAGAGGTATGGTCTGCATTGGTTTCGATGGAAAAATAGATGAAACACTTGTCGATAACTGGAGGTGTGCGTAGAAAAGTTAGAGAAGAACATTACGTGCTAGTGTCATTTCCAGATGCATGTTACATCGATCACGTTAGTCCTAACTCAGGAAGATCTCCAGATGTATTTAATGAAATTCTGGGTATTATTGAACGAACAAGATCTACAGAGACTTTAAGAGCAGTGATTTGCGATGGAACTCCTGTGAATACGGGTAACAAGAATGGAATAATCACACTGTTGGAGTTACATCTTAAAAGACCACTTCAATGGCTCATATGCATGTTGCATTTTAATGAACTGCCACTCAGGAAGTTATTTAGTGTTGTTGATGGGAAGACAACTGGCCCATCATCACATGAAGGACCTCTCAAACCAAACCAGGCTCTGTAGTTGATGTTCCTGAAACAGTTACGAAAGATCTAAGTTCTGACCAGCTGTATTTACTAAAAATCTGTTTATTAATTCAGCAAGGGGTACAAAATGCAGATCATAATAATATGCGGTATTTGAAAACTGCACAGCCGGGTGCCTTAAGCCATGCAAGGTGGCTAACTAAAGCTAGCAGACTGCTCTCCGCCATATGGTTCTATATCCGCTCCCATCCCTTCTGTCAAGATGGTGCAAAGAATTTTCACTTTATGGTATCACAATATCAAAAACTTTCTCCTGAGGATCAGAACATCATTTCTCCAGTGCTCCTAAACAACTCCTATTTTTGTCATCCAGAAAACTTGTTGCTAGCTGGTGTTGCAGATGAACGGGAAACAATAAGAAGATTTTCATGTCAACAAATTCTTCAAGCAAGAAAGAAAATATCCTCCACCAATGTGCAAGTTCGCTGCTTTGATAAAAGGCAGCTAAACGTCAATCTCAACGCCACTTCCTACATGGAAATGATAGACTGGGGGAGTACTCCTATCACCCCCCCACCTCTTCTTGATGATATTAGTGATGATATTTTGGTTAGTAATCAACAAATTCTCCTACCAAAGTATCCGTGTCATTCGGTCGATGTTGAAAGAAATGTCAAAGATGTTTCCGCTGTTTCTAGTAGGGTCATTGGTCATACTTCTCGACATGGTGCAATACTACAAACCAAACATTCTCGAATCGAAATACCTTCAGTACAGACAAAATCTGATTTTCTATGAGATTTTGTACTATGCAGGTTGTTTAGCATGTAAGAATGTAAGGATATTTAAGCTATACTGTATATCTGGCTATATATATATATTTTTGTTTTTAAATAAGAAGATTCAAGGTAAAGTTGGGGTATGAAAACAAATCTTGAAGAACTTACTTTTAACACATTTCAGTTTGTATCTGAAGTGAGCACCAAAATAAAGTTGTTTCAAATCTGCACTACAACTTTTGTATCTTTTCAACCCAGCTTAATTATTATATATTATATATATATATATATATATATATATATATATATATATATATATATATATATATATATATATATATATATATATATATACTCGTATAATTCTCTTTCTAAGCTGACCTGTAGCTTTACATGAAATTTACTGAGCGTTCAAAATTTATAGAATGCTTGTAAGAGTAATCCTTTGTAATAAAATTATTATATCTTCTCTACTATAAAAGAAACGCAGATGTGATCATACATACATACACACACAAACATACATATATATATATATATATATATATATATATATATATATATATATATATATATATATATATATATATATATATATATATATATATTATATATATATATATATATAATGTGTGTGTGTGTAAATAGTGTACAATTTTTCTTGACTTGACTGCTTCTTGAGGGTTCAACTCCACCCCAAAGAAGTATGCTCCCTTTATCCTCCTTCTTCTTTGGGGATAGATTTGTAGCTACCATTAACCCATATTTTTACCTCTTTCCTGACCATTTTTGAAGATTCAACCCTGCTTCTGAAGAGTGTCATGTTATGTTCTCCATTGAGTGTATTTTTCTGACGTAGCCTCTGAATTATGAGTTCTAGGGTGATCCTATTTCCATCACCTCAATCTCAATGTTTCGGCAATTTTAGTTTTTATGCCTAATTTGATGTTCTTTAACTCACCTACTTCCTTTTATGAAGACTCTCAATGAATCTACGTTTACAGTCCCTTCTCGCATTTTTTTGCTAGTGGATTTAATTGACGTTCACAGAGGCACTAAATTCAGCAACTCATCCGCTCAAGAGTACCGGGAAGCAATTTACCTCTTTTGGATGTCAGAGACATGAAACCTTCTCTAATAAGTGTCGGAGACATGAACCTTGTAATGTCATCATCTTCTCTGAATCTTTAATCTCCGACATCTTGTTTCTTCCCTATGCTAATATAAATACTGCATGGGTATTCATCTACGCTATTATGAATTTTGAACCAAGTTATGTATCTTATCTAGCATTTTGAATTTCTCTTAATCACTTGGCTTCACTCAGCCATCCATTCAACAAATTATCAAATTCTTTCTTCAAAATATAATAATACATTTCCAGCCACCAATACCATTTCAAATGAGAATAATCAAAATATGGCGGTATGTTGTTTGAAAAATGGACTTCAAATTTAGTCAAAGAAGAACTTGAACTTGCAATTTCAGACTTTGAAATCTATAACAGTACTACCAGGCTACGATAACTTTTTATTATAAGGAGTAAAAACTATTTTTTCAAGTAATGTACAGTCATCCACAGGAGTTCGTCCAACATTATTGATACACATATTCATTTTAAAAAAAAATGGCGTTGATGGATTTATCATTTAAAGATTTACCAATGAGAATTTAGTTAAACTCCTCCCAAATTTTTTATTTTCCTTTAATTAATGTAGATATATGATTTATATAAAGACAGTAAAAATTGAAATTCTAGTGGAACGAAAACATCCTTTTAACACTTCTTTTTATAATATTTGATCTAACATTTCTTTAATATTGGAAATAAATTTACCAATAACAAAATTATTTACGAAATGATAAGGTAACTTAAAATTGTAATTAATTTAAACAGATTTAAAAGGTTTGTTTTGTTTTATTTAATGGTTTTAGATTGGGTATATATATATATATATATATATATATATATATATATATATATATATATATATATATATATATATATATATATATATATATATATATATGCATGTATGTATGTATATGTATATACACGATTTCGGAGCTGTTCCTACTCCTTCAACCCCCTCTAACTCATTTATGCCTAAAATTGTAAATTTCTTCTAAAGACGCCACTTCTGCTCTCTCTGAGCTTAACACTAAGAAGGCGTACGTACGGTCCTGATGGTATTCCTCCTGTGGTTCTCAAAACTTGTGCTTCCGAGCTTGCACCCTGCCTTGGTAAACTATTTCGTCTATGTCTTTCTACTTCAACCTTCCCTTCTTGCTGGAAACGTGCGCTCATTCAGCCTGTGCCGAAGAAGGAAGACCCCTCTCAGCCCTCTAACTATCGTCATATTTCTTTAACCTCCGTTCTTTCTAAAGTTTTCGAATCTATCCTTAACAGGAAGATTTGGAAACATCTCAATTCTTCTAATCTTATCTCATGATCGCCAGTATGGCTTTCGTAAAGAAACGCTCTACTGGTGATCTTCTTTCCCTTCTCTCTGACTCTTGGTCCTCCTGCTCTTCGGCATTTCGGTGAATCTTTTGCTGTGGCGCTGGACATATCGAAAGCTTTCGATAGAGTCTGGCACAAAGCTTTGATTTCCAAACTTCCCTCTTTCGGAATCTATCCTTCTCTCTGTGACCTTCTCTCTGATTTCCTTTCCGGTCGTTCTATAGCAGCTGTTGTAGACGGCCACCGTTCATCCTATAAATCTATTAATAGTGGTGTTCCTCAAGGATCTGTCCTATCCCAACACTTTTTTTGCTTTTCATTAATGACCTTCTCTCTATTACTTCATCTCCTATCCACTCCTATGCTGATGACTCCACCCTTCATTACTCTTTTCATTTTGAAAGACGCCCCTCCCAGCAACAGTTAATAGAGGCAAGGAGGGTGGCCTTGGAGCAACTAACCTCTGATCTATTCCCTCATTTCAAATTGGGGCAGAGAAAACATGGTCGTTTTCAATGCCTCAAAAACTCAATTCCTCCATCTCTCTACTCGACACAATCTTCCACACAACTATGATATCTTCTTCGAAAACACGCAACTCAAACCTTCATCTCTCCTTAATATTCTTGGTGTTTCTTTTTCTCGTGATCTTTCTTGGAAAGATCACATTACCTCTCTTTCTAAACAAGCTTCTAAGAGGTTGGGTGTTCTGAGGCGCCTTCAATATTTCTTCACACCACCCCAGTTGCTTGCTCTGTATAGGGGTGTTGTTCGCCCCTGTATGGAGTATGCGTCACACATCTGGGGTGGTTCCACACACACAGCTCTCCTGGAAAAGGTGGAGTCTAGGGCTTTTCGTCTTATCAACTCTCCTGCTCTCACTAATTCTCTCGAATCTCTTTCTGCCCGTCGAAATTGTTGCGTCACTCTCTCTATACTATCGCTATTACAATGGACACTGCTCTTCTGAACTCTCTCGTCGCATACCTCCTCCATTGAGAAGGGTTCGTGCGACTCGTCTTTCTACACAGTCTCATCCTTTCTCTGTCCAATTCTCTGACCCCAGACTTAACCGCTATGCTCAATCTTACATGTACTCTACTGGTAAAGTCTGGAACACACTTCCTTCATCTATTTTCCCAACTTCCTATGACTTAGGCACCTTTAAACGCCGTGTATCAGGTCATGTCGGCCTTTAATTTGACCATGTCGACTTTCCTCCCAACTCTGGTGGAACATTGGTAGGCCTCTGGCCTTTGCCCACCAGAGGAGAAATAAAAAAATATATATATATATATATATATATATATATATATATATATATATATATATATATATATATATATATATATATATATATATATATATATATATATATATATATATATATATATATATATATATATATATATATATATATATATATATATATATATATATATATATATATATATATATATATATATATATATATATATATATATATATATATATATATATATATATATATATATGCAACTTGATTTTAAATACTTCGGCATGATTAAAGACATTTCATAATCTCTCTAATATGCAACTTAAAGAACATTACATACACTTCCTAATCTAAATCTTTCAACGTATTTCTTGAGTCGCTTTAAATCACTAAACTTTTTATCATTAAAGGCATTATCATAGACATGCCGTCATCTCTTTAGCATATATTTTGTTTTATTTACATATGTTTTTCAAATTATGTTTCATCACATATATTAAATATCCGTAATTAACCTAACTTTATTACTAAAGCATATTCAAAGACATGCCAACATTTTCCTAACTCCTAAATTTTCCCGCTATATTTAATCTAAATTTAACATTAAAGCGCGACCAAAGATATGCCGTAATCTCTTTAGCATAAAATTTTAAGAACTTTAATATGATTAAAATAGTCACGTCGTAATCTCTTTAAAACATATTTAACATTATAATGAGCTACTTCATATCCAACTTATCATTAACATAGAGCATTAACGAGTAAAAACAAACATTTCCTATCTGACATCTACTTTACATATACATATATATGTATATTCGTGCATATGCTAACTATTTTATAATGCTCGTTCACGGAAGGAGCTATTAATGTTTAAGTAAACTTTCATAGAGAGAATATTACTTTGTGTTAGGCGATCTTAAAGACTTGTAGGGCAATTATACATTTAAGGTAAATTAACACCTGCATTATTATTAACATAACATGTTGATTATATTTTTTCAAATAACTTCTGTTACACAACAATATATACACAGAAGGCATATTCAAACATAGAAATATATAAATGAAATAATATTTTTCTTTTCTAATACATAAAATAAAAGTTACTTTGTTAACTAAACATGATTTTCTTTCACTAATAACCTGAACTATTACCTAAATTAATAATATATGTAAAGATTTCACAGTCTAAAATGGAAAATCAATTCCATTATGATAATTTAAAACTTTCCTTAATACAAGTACCACTATCAAGACTTGAAATAATTTTTCACTCAACACCTAACTCTATTAGTCCTGAAAGCATCCGATCATTTAAACGAAATGGTTTCACATCTTAGACATTTAATAGAGAAGGCTGCAAGTCTGCGACATTCAAAAAAGAAGGTAATGTGCCCCCTGGAAGTTAAAAGAAGATGAGGTGCTGCTTCTCGTGCTTCAGTGCATGTTAATGAAATCCTCCAGGAAGGAACAGGGAAGGTCTCCGAACTTCAGAAGCCAAACAACAGAAAAGGCAACAGTCTTCCAATACTCGTCAGGAAAGAGTATAAAAAACGTTGAAATACTCAATTTGAGGATTAATAATAAAGAATATCGAGGTGAGTGGCTAGCATCTTCTAGGACTCTACAATTCAAAGGCTACGTCACAAAAATAAGACATCAGGGAAGATGTATGATAAACGGTAAATGCTCAAAATAAGATAGCGAAAGAGGTTAAAAAATGGGATGATGGGTAACGTCACTAACCCCTTTATGGGGGAGAGAAGGAGGGGTCAAGGGGTTGAGTACCTCACTCCGAGGAGTGTGCAGATGGCTACACCACCACTACCTTAAAGGGTGAGAAAGGTGAAGTACACACTTCCGGGGTGGAATTGAATCCTCAAAAAAAGAGGTTTGGAACAATGAAAAATGAAAGTCTCATGAAAGAGCGTGCTAATGCAACATAGGTCTTGTTGACTTAAAGATCGGAGAGTGAAATTTGGACCAAGTAAATGCTCCACTTTCTATTATATATATATATATATATATATATATATATATATATATATATATATATATATATATATATATATATATATATATATATATATATATATATATATATATATATATGTCAGAGTTTTTGTCTGTATTGGAGGAATAAAGATGGCAATGGGGGTCAGAACTGGAACAGAGCTGCTGTAATTTGTCTTTTAGATCCGAGTATCTGGAACTTAGATTTTCTAAGTTTTCCGAAACCTGGTTCAGGTGTTTAATAGAGCTCTGAAGAGCTACAGAGTTCTGAACTCTAAGCAAGCTCATTGGAGTTTATCCAAAGCTCTTACTCCTCCAATCACTCCTTGAATGAAAATTATTTTCGAAATTCAAAATATTAAATTAACCAAAACTTTTTCAACTACTCCATCCCAAAACAAGTTGCCATAAAAAATTCCCTTATCACAGACAATTTAAATCTCGAAATCAATTTGAAACAGGCAAATGGTGCTTCAGTAATATAGTAAGTGATTAAAATAACTTAGATCATTATGGTAGACTTAATATTGGAATGTGAGATAAATTTCTCTGAGTTAGAAGAAAAAAATATTTGAGTAAGGCAAAATTAACAGATTTTATAAATTACTATTATTATTATTATTATTATTATTATTATTATTATTATTATTATTATTATTATTATTATTATTATTATTATTTACTATTATTATAATCATTATTATTATAGTCATTATTATTATTATTATTATTATTATTATTATTTTTATTATTATTATTATTATTTATTATTATTATTATTATTATTATTATTATTATTATTATTATTATTATTATTATTATTATTATTATTATTATTATTATTATTATTATTATTATTATTATTATTTTTTTATCTATTGTTTAGTTTAAGATTACGACCATAAAATTATGTTAAAATTAATTGTTATAAAATTTACAATATTCAAAACTTGTAATATTATATAATGTATGGTATCATGTATAAATTTAATGGGCTCAAAGGACGATTTCGTCTCCCCAGAAGCCCATTTCAGTTTAGTATCCAACCATGTAAAGTACACGATATTTGCATTTGTAAATTTGTAACTGAAAAAATGAATAAAGATTAAAGATTAAAGATTAATTCTTACAAATTATATTGGGAATTGATTTAAAATTAACTTAACATCTTATCGCGAAGCTGATTCATAATAAGTTTTAATCTCGAAAATGATTTTCCCCATGAGCATTATATGAAAGTTTCTAAATTTTCATTACGACACATATAATGTTTTGAGATGCGAGTGATTGTTTAGGAAGTCGACATAATCTAGTCTTTTGTAATTGGTACTACCCAAACTTTCAAGTTTTTTTTTTTTTTTTTTTACCTCATCCTTTTCAATTGATTTTAATTGACAGAAAAAGTTTCATATACGCATCCGTATTAGTTGTTTCGATCTCGCTGGATTGTTGCAGTAAGATAGAGATGGGAAAAATATATTGGAAAACAAGTATATTTGCCCATTCAGACAAGGGATCTGAGAATTACTATGTAAATTTTTACAATATATTCTATTCCTAAGCCTTCAAACACTTTTGCTGTTATTGTAGTTATTCCCAAACATCTAATCACAATAACATTACTTATTAATGTAATTCACTTGAATTTTAAAAGTTATTTTGTCTACGAAACTCGAATTGAATTTTTTATTAAATATATCACCTAATTTTTCAGTTTCTACCTTCATTTATTATTCTTATACAAATCTTTTAAATTGTTTCTTAATTAACGAATGACAGAAGAAACTTAATTAATGATTTAAAAGAGAGATATTGAAACAGTTTGTCACATAATATTCAAAGCGGTAATTAGGAAGTAATATAATTCTTTGATCAATTTTCGCCACTTTGCGTGAAGGACATATCGAACTTTGATCTTGTTATAAGGAATCCCCTCTTATAATAATTTATTCATTAATTTGAAGCCACATTAAACACAAACAAGCGATAATGTACTTCTGAAGAACATGAATAGATAAAAGATATTTCACACAAATTTACTATCAAGTATGTACTTCTTGTACACACACACACACATGCATATATATATATATATATATATATATATATATATATATATATATATATATATATATATATATATATATATATATATATATATATATATATATATATATATATATATATATATATATATATATATATATATATATATATATATATATATATATATATATATATATATATATATATATATATATATATATATATATATATATATATATATATATATATATATATATATATATATATATATATATATATATATATATATATATATATATATATATATATATATATATATATATATATATATATATAGAGAGAGAGAGAGAGAGAGAGAGAGAGAGAGAGAGAGAAAAGAGAATTGCATTTACTTAAAATACAGAATTTCCCATGTGTTAAGGAAAATAATATGTATTGGGTTTTCAGTTTTTAATTATTTTTTAAAATTTATGCTTCAATTTTAAATAGAAAAAATTTTAAAAGAGATAATATATATATTATTATATATATATATATATATATATATATATATATATATATATATATATATATATATATATATATATAATATATATATATATATATATATATATATATATATATATATATATATATATATATATATATATATATATATATATATATATATATATATATATATATATATATATATATATATATATATATATATATATATATATATATATATATATATATATATATATATATATATATATATATATATATAACTACCAGAAAAATGTTATTTTCATTTTTCAGTTTTATGAAAAACAACACGTATAATAACATAGTGTTGAATGTTTAATGAAAAGTATTCAATTTTGTTTCTCTTCTTTAACAGAGAATCAAAAGCATAGTGGGAATCATTATGTAAAATTTAATTAAAGTAACAAATATAGGTTTAGTATTAACAGACCACAAATTATTATCTCGAAAGAAAAATTTAATTATTTGCGAAACTCAAATAAATAAAAAACAAATTGTCGTTTTACATTTACCTTTCCTTAATATATATATATATATATATATATATATATATATATATATATATATATATATATATATATATATATATATATATATATATATATATCCTCCGGTGGGCAAAGGCCTTAGTCCTATCAAATTCCATCGAAGTTGGAAAATTACTGTCTTGGTCTATGAAGGCCGACATTTTCAGAAACACGTCATTTGAAAGTATGCATGTCAAAGGAAGTTGAGAAAACAGATAAAGAGTGTGTTCCAGACATTATCAGTAGAGCATTTATAAGATTGAGCATAGTGGTTAAGTATGGGGTCTTAGAGTTGGACAAAGAAAGGGTGAGACTGTGTAGAAAGGCGTGTCTCACGAGCTTTTCTTAATGTAGGACGTATGAGAAGAGAGAGTTCAAGATAGCAGTGTCCGTTGTAATAGCAATAGTAAAGAGAGAGTGACGCAACAATTCGACGGGCAGAAAGAGATTGGAGAGAGTTAGTAAGAGCAAGAGAGTTGATGAGACGAAAAGCCCTAGACTCCACCTTCTCAAGGAGAGCTGCATGAGTGGAACCACCCCAGATGTGTGAAGCATACTCCACACAGGGGCGAACAGCACTACTATAGAGAGCAAGCAACTAGGGTGGCCTGAAGTAATTTTGAAGGCGCCTCAGAAAAGAAGAAAGGGAAGTAATGTGATCTTTCCATGAAAGATCACAAGAAAAATATACACCGAGAATATTAAGAACAGATGAAGGTTTGAGTTGGGCGTTTTCAAAGAAGAAATCATAGTTGTGTGGAAGATTGTGTTGAGTGGAACTGAGTTTTTGAGGCATTAAAAGAAAAATGAAGGTTTGAGTTGGGCGTTTTCAAAGAAGAAATCATAGTTGTGTGGAAGATTGTGTTGAGTGGAACTGAGTTTTTGAGGCATTAAAAAGAAAAATGTTTTCTCTGCCCCAATTTGAAATACGTGAAAGATCAGAGGTTAGTTGCTCCAAGGCTACACTTCTCGAGTCTATCAACTACTGTTGGGTGGGACGTCTTTGAAACTGAAAGGAGTAATGAAATGTGGAATCATCAGCATAGGAGTGGATAGGAGATGAAGTAATAGAAAGAAGATCATTAATGAAAAGTAGAGAAAGTGTTGGGGATAGAACAGAACCCTGAGAACACCACTATTAATAGATTTAAAGGAAGAACTGTGGCCGTCTACAACAGCTGCTATACAAAGACCGGAAAGTAAATTAGAGAGTGGATAACAGAGAGGATAATATAGATATAAAAGAGGAAGGTTTGTGCCAGTCTCTATTGAAGGCTTTCGATATGTCCAGCGCGAAAGCAAAGTATTCACCGAAGTACCGAAGAACGGATGACCAAGATTCAGAGAGATGGGAAAGAAGATCACCAGTAGAGAGTTTCCTACGAAAGCCATATTGACTATCAGAGATAATATTACCAGAACTGAGATGCTTCCAAATCTTCCTGTTAAGGATAGATTCAAAAACTTTAGAGAGAACTGAGGTCAAAGAAATGCGACGGGAGATTCATGGTTGAGTGGGATTCCCACACTTCGGCACAGACAGAAATAGAGGGAAGGTTGAAGTAGAGAGACAAAGACGAAAGAGTTTACCAAGACAGGGTGCAAGCTCGAAAGCACAAGTTTTGAGAACCACTCTAAGAATACCATCGGAACCGTGCGTCTTCTTAGTATTAGCTCAGAGAGAGCAGGTAATGATCTCATTTATTCTAATTTTAGGCATAAATGAGTTAGAAGGACTGAAGGAGGAGGAATAGCTCCGATATCGTCTAAAGTTCAAATAGAAGCAAAAGTTTGAACGAATAGTTCAGCTTTAGAAGAAAGTAAAGCAGCAGTTGTGCCGTCTGAAGATACTAAATGAGGAAAAGAGGAAGAAGAAAAGTTAGAGTTGACATTTTTTGCCAGAAAAGGAGAGAGGAAGAGGAGCCAGAAAGATTATTGCGTTTCCTACGGGGAAAAGAGTTTTTAGGGATGCGAAGGATAGATTTTGCACGATTCCGGGATGAAATATAAGTGGAGTAAGTTTCAAGAGTTTGAAGACGAAAGTAATTCTTGAAGGCAACATCCCTGTGGCGGATGGCGTGAGAACATGCTGAGTTTAACCAAAGTTTGTTAGTTTAGTAGAAGGGAAAGAAAATGGAATACGTACATCTCAGTAATACGTTTTGCACACTCATAGGGAGCCCTCTTACGGAAGCAATAATCATTCCACGGGAAATCAAAGGAGTACGACCGCAAGCCCGACAAACCTGCGGCACCTAAATGCCACGAACATTTCCTTTCAATAGAAGGGGATTTATCCTGTAGAAGATTTGAAGAGATAGAAGAGGATACAGAGATAAGAAGGTAATCGGAGAAACCCAGAGGAGGAAAGAGTTTGACAATATAAGAAAAAGGATTAGAAATTAGAAAAAGATCTAGAATGTTGGGTTCTTCTCCAAGACAAGCAGGGATATGAGTAGGGAGCTGCATTAACTGTTCATGGCCGTTTTGGATAACGAAATGGAAGGTACATTCACCAGCTGTATCATAAGAACTAGAAGAGAGAAAATGTCATTAACTGGTGAACAATGAAATCATCTAATATGATGATTTCAGAGAATGGAGAAGAAGAGAGAATGTGCTCTATTTTGGAGTTTAGATAGTATAAGAATTTAGGATAGTCAGAAGAATTCGGAGATAAATAAATAAAACAAATGAAAGTAGTCATAGAATGGAAAGACAGCCTGAGCTATAAGGTGGAAAATCCGGAAGACTCCAAACTGGAGACACGAGAACAAACGATATCGTTTAAGTCATTATTTAAAGCAAGCAAAAATCATTGAATTTACTCTTGTGCAATGTGAAATTGAAGTTCTTGAAGAAATAGTTAAAGATTTTGATAATGATCAAAAATATATTTACGAGATGTGCATTGGAATAAAATATAGCACTATTTCAAAGGAGTTGGCCTTAAAATCTCCAGGAGCTTTGCACTTTTCAACATATTTATTTCAATGATCACAGATCGTAGGGTAGAAATAGAAAGACAGCTGTTGATCGTATTATAAATGCAAGAACAAGAAGAGAACCATAAGAAACTTTGACTTGCCAAATAATATTAATGTCAATGACAATGCTTATACTAAGATGATCGACTGGAACAATTAAACTGTCATTTCCCCACCACTCTTACGAGATTTTTCAAATTAAGTTCTACTTCAAGCTATGATAAAACCTTTCGAATTTCCTCCTTTTCCTTGCCACACCCAAAGGGTGGAACGTGCAATTTTGTTAGTCACTAAGGCTTCAGAAGATCGAATTGGCAATGAAAACAAACATAAATATATTCTGAAGGGGAGGGTTCGGTTTAAAAAAATTTTTTTATTATTTGAGCGGTTTGGGTGAAATTTTCTGTGTATATAGCTTTTTTCCCGGTGAAAAAAGCTTCATTTTTAGTGTTTTTATGAGTCTATAACGGTTTCATAGTTATTAGTGGTCAAAACTCAACAAAAAAAAGAATTTGCGGGAAAAAAATATTTTTCCACATGAGATGAAAATTGACCTAAGCCATCTTGGCCCCAATCTCTTTAATCCGCTGGAAGCGATTTTTGATATCACGATAAAAAAAAAGAGGTATAATCAGTCAAATTTTTTTTTGAAAAATTTGTTACCCTTTCGGAGAAAAAAATTATTTAAAAAAAATTCTCTCCAGGAATTTTGATTAAATTTGAACATTGTTTAGAAGAGAGATAGGTCTACAACATTTATTTAGAGCATTATTAAATGCTAATTGTTTGAAGGAAGGTATAGCTTCTCAAACTTTTAAAATTTTTGAAAATTTTCTAAAAATGGACCTTTTTTGAGAGATTATATCTCGGAACAAACAAATTAGATCGAACAAAGTATATAAAAGAATTTGTAGCCCCAACACTCCTCTATAAGTGTGCCAAAATTTATTTACGTAGTAATTATACTTTTTATTTTTTAAATATTTTTCCTCAAAAATTTGAATTTTTTTTTTTTCAAAAAATAATTTCTTTTGATAGTGAGTCAGTCTTGGACTAATACTGATTTTTCTGTAACTCTGGGAGGAAAATTCTATCAAAGGTTTTTGTAGCCAATAGAATAAGGAACATATGTTCCAAATTTCAGACCAAAAATATTTTTTATGTGGCTTCACCGTAGATTTAAATTTTGAAAAACATTCCCAAATAAGTGCTAAACATTAAATCCCTCGTAAAAACGTTAGGAATCGACTATTTTCGTCGGGAAAAAAGCTATATATACTGAAATTTTCTGGAGAATCGGATAAAAAAAATTTTTTCTTGTAAACCATACCCTCCCCTGAATGTCATGGAATCAAGGAAATGTATGCCAACTTTTGAATACAAAGACCAATGGGAGTAATTTTAAGAAGTTTTGTAAAGGTAAAATGCATCTATCTGTATAATATAGTATATCTAGCACTAGTGCTTATTCAAAAATAAATTCAGTTTCTTTTCAATTGTATTGCTAACATTCAGTAATTTAAATTTCAATTTTTATCCATTTTTTTCTTTTGGGGTGGAGGGGGTAGTATGCGAGGGCTAAGGGAGGTCGCATAGTTCCAATAATTCACAATGCATACAGATATCCATAATGAACTCCGTGCAGGGTGTGGATGGTATTAAGATACCAAATTTCAACCTCTCTCTCTCTCTCTCTCTCTCTCTCTCTCTCTCTCTCTCTCTATATATATATATATATATATATATATATATATATATATATATATATATATATATATATATATATATATATATATATATATATATATATATATATATATATATATATATATATATATATATATATATATATATATATATATATATATATATATATATATATATATATATATATATATATATATATATATATATATATATATATATATATATATATATATATAGGGTGCATAGTAACTTGTAGGACTCACTTGGACATTGAACTGGTGATATTTACATAATGAAAAAAGTCAATAGAAACATATATCCTACAAATGAGATACAGGAAGTTAAAGTTAACGTTAATTAACATGTTGACAGTTTTAATTTTTTATGTATTAAGTTGGCCATACAATGTTGGTTTTATGGCAATTAATGCAATAGTGAATTATAAAACAGTAGAGAGTAATAAGAAGGAAAATTAATATGCAACTGACATAATAGCGAAAATGATAAAAATATTTTCACAAGAAAACGTTTTTCTTAACAAACTTTATGGTAATGTGTTGATTACGTTCCTAGTTTTTTTATTAAAGGTTTTTTTTCAATTCTTTTCACATTACTGTATATTGTTTAATTATTCCCTATTGTATCTAATGTCATAAATCCAATATTTTATGACTAAATCCAACTTGATTAATACATAAAAAGTAAAGTAATCAACAGGTACATTTGTTGGAATATTGTCCGACTCACAAGGTCACACATGTGCATTAGTGAGCAACATGAATAGTACTTTAAAATTTTTGGAACACTGTAGAGGGCTTGGCACATGGTGTCAGGAGGTAACCACATTGTCAGGAATGCTCGTAGTAATCATACGCACGACTATTATCATCTGGATCATCTTCCAAAGAGATTATGTCTCTATGATGAACTAGGAAATTTAGCCTGTCTTCCAGTTGTTTAGGATTTTGAAGAACAAAAATATTCTTTGTTTTAGAGGAATTGGAGAGTAGTATCTCCTTGTAGGCTTTTCTAATTTCTTCGGCAGAATGTCCTAAAGAAATAGTAACAGCATTGGCTGACAGTGTTTTATCTTTAGTAGAAGAAGTGTTTCTTTAATTAATACAGAAGAAGCTGTTGTTAAGTATGAGGATCCAATATAGAATCCGTGCCTAAATTTATGACCTCTAGAAGTATTTTACAGTTTTTGCAGTTACTCATGGTAGAACCTATGAAAAATTGTCCATTGCTAAAAAGCTTGTTCTCATTTTAATACTAAGAAGAAGATAATACGTTTGTATCTCTGATTTAAAACTGACGTGAAGAACTATTTTGGATTTGATAATATAGTAGTTTTGTTTGTAGTATATACGTTGTATTAGCAAACCCTGATTAACAAATTAAGTTTGTTGGATAATACATATGAGTATTATGTATAGAAGAAGTAGTAGTGTTACAATTTCGTAGTGTCTTTACATGAGAAGAAGTTTCCAAAATTTTGGGTTGGTTTTTGGAAGAAGTTTTGATATTTAGTAAAGAAATTTGTTTGAAACACATTTAGTTCTGTTCTCAGGGATTTTAATTCTGTATATTCTTCTAAAAGTGAAAAATGTTCAGAATTTTCTGAAGATTTGAGATTAATCTTAGGATCAAGGTCATTGTTTCCTATTCTAATGGAAATTTGATCTTGTTTATTGCAATGAATTTTTCTTTTTTTCTGCAGATATTTTTTATGCATTTCAGTGCAAATTTTCTGTAGTCTAGCCTAGAATGCATTATTTGCCAATATATATATATACATATATATATATATATATATATATATATATATATATATATATATATATATATATATATATATATATATATATATATATATATATATATATATATATATATATATATATATATATATATATATATATATATATATATATATATATATATATATATATATATATATATATATATATATATATATATATATATATATATATATATATATATATATATATATATATATATATATATATATATATATATATATATATATCAAGAAGCTAAAAGATAAATTCCATAAATTCGAAAATGTCAAAAATTCCTCCAATGCTGAAACACAATTGACTGAGATCAAAAGGTCTATTCAGTCTCTTGAGGAATACCAGGAGCAATTGCAACGAGATCAAGTAAAAATCATATTGTAATTAGCGGAACTGGACTACCTGAAGGTGAAGAAAAAGAAGACTGTAAGAAGACCGTTATCAAAATCATCGAACAAAAATTAAAAATTAAACTGAAACCAAACGTCATCAGCGACGTTTACCGATTAGGCCAGAAAAAAAACATAAAACAATACGAAAGACAAACGTCCTGTTCAAATTTAAGGTCGATGAAGAGAGAATAAAGAGCAAACTGATCTCAGTTTGCATCAAAGAAAAAACAAAAAATTTTCATCAACGAATTTCTGACGCCAGCAAAAAAAAAAGCAACTGAAGAAAGCCCTCAAAATACGAAGGAATCATAGAAAACTATTAAACTCTTCCTACTTTAAGAATGGAGTTTTGCATATTAAGAAATCTCCTTCCGGCGATCCTATCAAAATTAAAAATGATGAAGAAATGAAAGATACCTGATTGAAAAGATACCTGACTTAAATCTGATTGAATTTCAAGAAAGTAATGAATTGTAGTAGCTAGTGGGATTGATACAATAAGTTCAATACTATTATTATTATTATTATTATTATTATTATTATTACTAGTATTATTGTTATTATTGTCATTGTTATTATTATTATTATTGTCATTGTCATTGTTATTATTATTGTCATTGTTGCTATTATTATTATTATTATTATTATTATTATTATTATTATTATTATTATTATTATTATTATTATTATTATTATAGATATTTATTATTTATTATTATTGAAGGTTTTACCATTTATTTTAAATTTTTATTTATTTTTAATTTATATATATATATATATATATATATATATATATATATATATAATATAATATATATATATATATATATATATATAATATATATATATATATATATATATATATATATATATATATATATAAATATATA
>SEYY01005318.1:25000-27500 GCA_009176605.1 Armadillidium nasatum
TGTTGAATTTTCGAAAGTGCGGATGCGGATGCGGATGCGGATTTTGAATTTTGGAAAAGTTCGGATGCGGATGCGGATGCGGATGTTAATTTTGATGAGGATGCGGATGCGGATGCGGATGTTAATTTTGATGCGGATGCGGATGTTAATTATATATATATATATATATATATATATATATATATATATATATATATATATATATATATATATATATATATATATATATATATATATATATATATATATATATATATATTTCACTATCACCTTTCCCATTTTCGTGAGGTGGTGCCCGCCACAATTCCCTTACAAACATAACTATTCTTACCTTTCAACGCTTTCACCACCTCCCTCCATCTCTGTCTCCACAAATCTTCTACCCTCGTCTAAACTCAAATTCCTTCCATCAAAATCACTCTCACTCCATCCATCCATCTCCACTTCGGCCTTCCCTCCCCCTACCCTTCCCCTATCTACATCGGATCTACGTACCTTGCCAACCATTCTGTTCTCTTTCATTCTTCACATATGTCCAAACCATTTTAGCACATCCTCCTCCTCTCTATCAATTACACCCTTCTTCCATTTACACATCTCCCTTATTCTTTCATTTCTAATCCTATCAATCCTTCTCAATTTATATATCGCTCTCAAATCTTTCATCTCAAAGACATTGAAACTTTTTCTCGACCGAGCACTTATCGTCTATGTTTCACACACATACAATACAGAAGGTGAACACATACATTCAAACATTCTTATCTTTATTTCTTTCGAAATTTTTCCTTTCTTCCATACTTTTCTTAGGCCCCCCAATACTTTCATTCCTTCTACCACTCTGTTCTTTATTCCTTTTTCCGTCCCACCCTTACCTTCCACCCAACATTACTAGATATTTGAATTCATTCACCTCCTCAAGTTTCCATTCTCACACTTCTACAAACCAATTACCTCCCTCCACATTTCCTCATCCCCACCTCCAATCCTCATAACTTTATTCTTCGCTGGATTGAATTTCAATCTCATGTTTGCACATTTCCCTTCAAACTCTCTCACAAGTATTCTCATCTTTTCTCCAGATTCTGCCACCAACACATGCCGCATCATCTGCAAAAAGTAAAACATTCACTTCACATTCACCCTCCATATTTCTCAACGTAATACTCTTCCTTTCTCTCTCCATTTTTCTAAGTAAACCATTCATCAATAGATTAAATAACATGGAGATATTACAAACCCCTGTCTCAATCCCACTCCTATGCTAAACCAATCCGATAGTTCTCTCTTCACCCTCACTCTTGATCTACAATTCGCATATATATATATATATATATATATATATATATATATATATATATATATATATATATATATATATATATATATATATATATATATATATATATATATATATATATATATATATATTAGTGATGGATCGGATGTCATATTTTCTAATTTGCGGATGCGGATGCGGATGCGGATGTCGAATTTTGAAAGTGCGGATGCGGATGCGGATGCGGATGTTGAATTTTTGAAAGTGCGGATGCGGATGCGGATGCGGATGCGGATGCGGATGTTGAATTTTCCGAAAGTGCGGATGCGGATGCGGATGCGGATGTTGAATTTTCGAAAATGCGGATGCGGATGCGGATGCGGATGTTGATTTTTGTGAGGATGTTCCGCATCCGCGCATGCGGATGCGGATGCGGATGCCATCACTAATATATATATATATATATATATATATATATTTTTTATATATATATATATATATATATATATATATATATATATATATATATATATATATATATATATATATATATATCACATCGGTGCCTTCAAACCTGTATGACTACTGGTCGTACTTCTTTGATTTCTCTTGGAATGATTACTGCTTCAGTGGGTAGGATTCCTACGAGTGTGCAGAATGGATATCTGAGGTGATTTTCGAAAAATGGGGAGCCTTGCATTCCTTATTCTTTTATTATTGTTAAAACTAATATACCTCAGGTTAACTTATCTTGTTTTCATACAGAAATTCTGCTTTCAGTCATTACCGCCTTTCCATGCCACGCATATTTCATCCTGTAATAGCGCAAAATGTATTGGACGTGACACCAAACCCCTTTAATCTTTAAAAATCTAATGACTTTCTGGTTACTCTACCTCACGCTCTTTCTAATATTTCTTCTTTTTCCTTTCCATTTGTGTCATCGGAAGTTTCAAAATCCTGTCTTTTTCTAAAGCTGAACTCCTCATTTAAATATTAACTTATCATTCCATTTTACATAAATCTGGAACCATTCCTCAACTTCCTAGCATTACTCCCTCCAACCCAATTACATTTAAAATTGTAATTCGTTCTAAAAATGTTATTTCTGCTTTCACATAGCTTGACAATAAGAAGGCATATGGCTCTGATGGTATCCTGCTGTGGTTCTTAAAACTTCTGCTAACAATCTTACACCCTTCATTGGTAAATTGTTTCATC
>SEYY01005318.1:32500-35000 GCA_009176605.1 Armadillidium nasatum
ATATATATATATATATATATATATATATATATAAGATAGAGAGAGAGAGAGAGAGAGAGAGAGAAGCGATGTCATAAAGTGGGGAAGAATTGGACATTCTCAAATAAAGTTGTTCGGTCCTTCATTGTGAGCGTCGTAAATTGAAGCAATCAGATTTTTGTTTCAAAACCTTATGCCATTGAAATATATTGAGTGATAAAATGCTGATAAAAATAATGAGGCCGATAAACAGAAAGACAGTTCTGTAGATAAAAAGGAGAGAGATGGAAAGAGATAGAAAAAAATAGAGAGAGAGGAAGAGAGAGATAGAAATAGAGATAGAGAGAGCTTGTATAGATTATTTCTTTACTTTGCAGAGGCAATAATATTATGTTATACTTAATTGAAATGAATGAAAATTGGATGAGAGCTAAAATATAAAAAATAATTTATTTAATATATATATATATATATATATATATATATATATATATATATATATATATATATATATATATATATATATATATATATATATATATATATATATATATTATATATATATATATATATATATATATATATATATATATATATATATATATATATATATATATATATATATATATATATATATATATATATATATATATATATATATATATATATATATATATATATATATATATATATATATATATATATATATATATATATATATATATATATATATATATATATATATATATATATATATATATATAATTTATTTATTTATTTATTCCACTTTTCACCTTTCCCACTCTCGCGAGTTAGACCCGCCTCAATTCCCTCACAACCACACCCACTCACTACCTCTCATTCCCCTATTAACCACCCTCCATCTCACTCTGTCGTCCAAAATTCTCCTTCCTTTTCCTAAACACAAACTCGCTTTCCTCAAAATTTCCCTCACCTCATCCATCCACCTCCACTTTGGCCTTCCTCTTCCTCTATCCCCCTCCACCTCGGAATTAAGTACCCTGACCAATATCTTTTTCTCATCCATTCTACAGACATGTCCAAACCACCTTTGGACACCCTTTTTTGCTCTGTCCACCATTCCTCTCCTCCCTTCACACATCTCCCTTATTCTTTCGTTTCCAATACTATCTACCCTTCTAAAACTACATATCGCTCTCAATCCTTTCGTCTCAAATACATTCAAACTTTTTATCACCTGAGCATTCATCATCGATGTTTCACATCCATTCATTACCTTTGGCGAGCATATAGATTAAAACATTCATACCTTAATTTCCTTTGACGTTTTTTCCTTTTTCCACACTTCCGTTAATCCACCCATCAATTTCATTTCTTCCACCACTCTATTCTTAATTTCCTTTTTCCATTTTAATTCTTCCACCTCCTCAAATCTCTTTCCCCCTACCCCCGTCATCATCGTATCATATTGCAAACATCAAAACACTTGTCAACCTAATATCTATCCATTCCCTCTCCATTTCCCTAATTACACCATACATCAACAGATTATACAACCAAGGCGACATTACACACAACTGTCTCAACACCATTCCTACAGTACATTAAACCAATCAGCAAGTTCTCTCTTTACTCTTACCTTCGATCTACAATTTTCATAAAAAAGTTTCAATCTCTTTCAATAATCTCCCTTCCACTCCGTTTAACTCCCTCAATACCTCGAACAACTACCTCCTACCTACCCTATCATATGCTTTCTCCAAATTCATAAAACATACATACCTCACCTTATCTTTCTCACGCAATTTCTCACCAATCATTCTCAATGTAAACACCTAGTTCTCACAATCCCTACCCTCCTTGAACATCACCTTGTTCCTCACTCACTGACTCTCTTTTCAAATCTTTGACTTTGATACTAGTACTCTCCCTTAAATCATCCCTACCACACTCAACAAACTTATCTCACTACAAATTTTACACAAAATCTTATCCCCTTTTCCCTTATACAAAGACCCTGTCATTTCTAAGCACTCTCCCTTCTCCACAGCACACATTAAGGATTCAGTCATTCAACCACCTCTCCAGATCATTCCCTTATCATCTCGCCATATACACCGTCCGTACATTACGACTTTCCCTTTCTAACCTTTCCTACCGCTTTCCACCTCCTCCATGTTAATACTTCTCTCCTCGTCCCAGTCACTACCTCTTCATTATTCTTTACCGTTCCCTCATAGAATTCCTGAACAAAAATTATCCCTGTTATTAAAACTCTCAATATACTCACTCAAACTCTACCAAAAAGGCTCTCTTTCTTCCTCCCATTGGCTTCTACCACTAGTTCATATACATATATAAATTCCCAATACTCCCCCCCTTAACAATAATTTTAACCATACTATTCTGAACCCCACACTTCCTCTCCCTTTCACACATTTCTGCTATTCATCTCTCATTACAATTACCAGTTTCTTCCTTCCTCTAACCCTCTCATTCACTCCGGCATAAATCCCCTTTTTACTTCCCAAATGACACA
>SEYY01005318.1:37500-48952 GCA_009176605.1 Armadillidium nasatum
CATCTTCAAATAAACCTCTTCTCCTGAAAATCCATGGTTCGATGAGAGTTGTTTTCATGTCCTTCAGGATAAAGACAAAAATCATTGTGAAATAAAAAATTCTCCTTCTCCTATCACACTTGTTAATTTTTATTCAGTTCGGAATCGTTGAAGGGATATTCTTCTAATGGCTAAACATACTTTTACTAAGGAAGTGAGCTGACCTCTTTAACTCTCATACTGACAAAAATTTATAACCTCTTGCCAAGAATATATAGTATAACTCTGTAAATCTGCCTTTCCTCCTCTTATTCGTGCTAACGGTTTTTCAGCTAATATTCCTTCAGAAAAGGCAATTCTCTTCGGCCTCCTATTTTCATATAATTTCACCGTGGACTATTCTTGCATCACTCCTCCTACTCCTTCTCCTCTAAGGTGTCCCAAGTCCCTACATGTGATTACTATTGATTGTTTGCATGGGATCCAGAAATCTATGAACATCATGAAGGCTAGTGGCTTGCAGGGCATTCCTCCCCGTTGTGTTGAGAGTGTGTGCTACTTAGTTGGAGCTAGTTCACATTAAACTCTACTCTCTATGCCTTAATACTAATATTTTTCCTAAGTGCTTGGAATGCGAATATTTTCTGTCAATCCCGAAGAATATGGAATTTTGAACTCTCATTTCTTAGATCATCTTGAATCTTATTTCCATCTTTCAGATCATCAATATGACTTTCGACGTTTGAGGTCTACTGTTGATATACCACTCTATCTTACTGATTTATGTCATTATGGATTATGGGGAGATTTGTGTGGTGGCGCTTGATATTTCTAAGGCTTTTGACCGGGCATGTCATACGTCACTACTCTCCAATCTCCCTTATTTTGGGTTTCCTCTTTCTCTTTAATTACTCATCATTCCATAGCAGCACTTGTCGATGGAACAACCTTTTCCTAATTTCCTTTCTCAGGGTTCTATTATATCTCCAACTTATTCTTACTTTTCATAAATGATCTTCTAACTTCGTTCACTCTTACACAGGTAACTCAACTTACAACTCATCTACTTATTTCAAATTTGCTCCCTCTTTTGCTTCTAGAGTGGTCTCTCGTTTTAATCTTTCCAAATCCATTCATGCTGATTAGGATAGAATTTTTCAGTGGAGTCGTCTCTACCTTTGGAAATTCAACTATTTAAAAACTCAACATCTTAGCACCTCCCAACATTCCTAATTTCTTCGATGGCTCTCCCTTCTAACACGTAGACAACACAAACATTCTTAGCATAAATATGAACAATAAATTGTCTAGGAAATCACTTATTATAATAGTTGCTAAGGCTGACTTTAAGAATCTTTGAATAATATTCTGGTTGCAAGAATTTTTTTCCTTCTGAAAAGTTACCCCAGTTTATTAGCTTTTTATTCGACCATGTGTGGAGTTCTGGTCTCACATTTGGGAAGGCTCCTGTTCCTCTATTCTTTTAAATAGTTAGGGTTGAGTCTAAGGGTATAAAACAAATAACCTGTCTCATAATTTCAAACACCCTTGGCTCCCTATCTCTACGACTTGACGTTCGCGCACTATCTCTTTTTCTATAGTTACTACAAAGACAGGTGCTCAAGGGAATTCCATCAACATCATCATCCTCGCATTCCATCAACATTTCATTGACCACGTAGCACAAGGGGTACCCTACTTTCCCAGGAATTTGGTGTGAATACTGAAAACCCCAGATTTTCACGTTGTAGAGTCTCCTTCTTTCCAGGCGTCTCTATTCTGTGAAACTTCCTACTGTCCTCTATTTTCTACTAGAATTTAATCTTCCTCTCTTCGAGTTTTCCGTCTGTACCCATCAGAGAGATTTAAGTTAGGTTCAGACTTGGGTGGGATTTCTTTCTCTTTAGGGTTTTATGTATGTCTCCTAATAGAAAAGAGCTCCCCATGAGTGCTGATAAACTGTAATATTTATATATATATATATATATATATATATATATATATATATATATATATATATATATATATATATATTATATTATATATATATATATATATTATATATATATATATATATATATATATATATATATTATATATATATATATATATTATATATATATATATATATATATATAATATATATATATATTAGGTAAAAAAGGAAGAGAAATTACAATAAAAATATTCAAATAAGCTAGAATCAATAAAGTTTATATAAAGAAAGTTAATGTTTAACCAAAGATGCTTCTGAAGTACTCTTTATCTAGAAATATTTTAGAATAAAAGTATCAAAAGCAAAGGCATTGTCTCAAAGGTGTAATTACGTTAATCAAAGCTGCCTATTAAGATGTCTGGTGCTGATGAATTTCCGGTTTGGAGTTTGCAACAAAGCTTCATTGTTTTAACTTTACCAACTTAATAGATTAAAGTAATCATTTGATTGAGATAAAACACTCTCTTCACTTTGATGTTACTCATGCCAACGTCAAGATGCCATGCGTAATTCGTTCGCATAGACATGAATAGTCTTTCCTATATATATATATTATATATATATATATATATATATATATATATATATATATATATATATATATATATATATATATATATATATATATATATATATATATATATTATATATATATATATAATATATATATATATATATATATATATATATATATATATATATATATATATATATATATATTATATATATATATATATATATATAGTATATATATATATATATATATATATATATATATATATATATATATATATATATATATATATATATATATATATATATATATATATATATATATATATATATATATATATATATATATATATATATATATATATATATATATATATATATATATATATATATATATATATATATATTATATATATATATATATATATATATATATATATATATATTATATATATATATATATATATAGTAAATTAAAATGAGGAGAAACTCCCCCCCCCCCTTCTTTGCTTGATCATTTTATGTTTTTTTATTATTTTTTTTTTCCACTTGTGGTTTTTAAGGAGTACGTGTAGTTTTTCTTGCGGTTTTTCAGTGACAGTTGTAGCTTTTACTTCCTGTTTCCATCCTCATTCTTGCATATTTTTGCTTTTTCAAGACTTTTCTAGCCTTTCTAGCAGCGGCACGTACCATTCTTGCTTAGGCCACGTTCTTCCTAGATGAGGAAAGTGCCAGTGTCATCAACATTGCAATGCTGCAAAGTACCCTTGGTGATGACGTTGCACGTGTGCATATGCTCACGCGCACATACAAACGCACACATACCTGATACTGTGATGTCATAAAATTGGATTATCTTGAAATCATGACGTTACCCGTCTGCCATCTTGTTTTTCTTAATTTATGATGTTATCATCATGTGTTTACGCTATCTTGATCACGTGGTTTTCACCATCTTTCATTTGACTACTTGGTTTTGAAATTTTCCAGCTTTTTTCATATTTCATTTTAAAGCCATCAATTGATTGAAAATCAAACTTCAAAAACTATCGAGGCCGAGATTCAAAACCTTAAACTCTGATTTGAAAAAATCTTTCACGCTTCCAACGAGCCAAACTTAACCATTCCTTAGAAAACAAATTTTTTTTTATTTCATGCCTCACCTTTTTCCATCTTCTCTCATATTTTTTTGCGATTTAGAATAATTTACCACTTTTTTGATTATATAATCATCGTTTATATTTTACAAAATTATTACGTAATATTTTTATTCAAATTTATATAATTACTGTCTTCAAATAACTTCTTTGTCACATTTTTATGACTTGATCGTCAACATCTCGTGACTTTGAATCTTATGAAGTCGGATGATCAACGAAACCTCGATAACATCCTACTGGTGTAGCTAGCGGCAAGGACACAAAGGTATGCACGCAAACGCACACACATACGCGGCTATATTACGTTATCACGACATATCTTTTGCTACCCCACTCACGGCGACCAAAACGCATTTTCCAGTGATAACACGACATTGAGCCTATTACCACGACATTACGAACTGAGTTTTACACACGATACTTTTCGATATATTTTTTCGATTTAAATAGCATTGGTTGAGTTCTTTATTATAAACTTCACTAATAAATGTTGAATATGCCAAAATCTTTTTAAATTTGCAATTATATATATATATATATATATATATATATATATATATATATATATATATATATATATATATATATATATATATATATATATATATATATATATATATATATATATATATATATATATATATATATATATATATATATTATTATATATTATTATTATTATTATTATTATTATTATTATTATTATTATTATTATTATTATTATTATTATTATTATTATTATTATTATTATTATTATTATTATTATTATTATTATTATTATTATAAATTGCAAAAGTAGTAGTAGTACGATTAGCTGTTGGGAAGGAAATTTTGAGCAATGGGAAGATGTATTTTGAGGAAAAGAGTTTGTGGTAAGCATATTTGAATAAAGAAATGGGGTTGGGAGATCCTGGTTTAGAAAAAGGGTAGTTTGACCTATTTTGGTACTTTAATTAAATCTAGTCTTTGCGTACATTGTTGAGAGGAAAGGGGCGAAGAGTAGGATTACATGGAGAAAGGGTGACAGGGGAGTGTCGTATGTTAGTAATAAGTCTTCGGGGTGATGGGGGAAGTACATCGAGAAAATGGGAAAAAGCCGGGGAATACAATGGCTACGGAGTGAAATTTATGTTTTAGTTACGTATCTAGTTTACAGCTGATCTAATGTACTGAAAATAGCGCTTGTACTTATAACAGTATTATTTGGATAATATGGAATATAGTATTGAAAGAACCTGAAATATAATATTTTTTTATTTAAGATGGAAATTTGAAAAAAAATAAAATTTTCAAAACTGCTTACTTATAAAGTAAAATGGAAATAATCAAATAATAAATAATAATATATATATATATATATATATATATATATATATATATATATATATATATATATATATATATATATATATATATATATATATATATATATATATATATATATATATATATATATATATATATATATATATATATATATATATATATATATATATATATATATATAATAATATATATACTATGTGCAAACATTTTAATTGGGTACATCATGAAGCAAAAACTTAATGAAAAAAAACATGAAATATATTAAATGATTAATTAACTTAACCTCTACGGTTCAACATAAAAATGTCATCATCAGGAGGCTGTAGGAAAAAAAAAATAAATAAATAAATAATATATGCAATATAAAAATATATATATATATATATATATAAAATATATATATATAATTTAAAATAACACGAGTAAGCAAAAAGGAGCAAATTTGACTTGAACACTTTAAGAAGAAAGAACAAAATGAACCAAACTTAGTATACTATCATTGAAGGTAACGGAGTTAAAGTGGAACAGATACACGAACACACTCATACTATGTAGCATGTACACACGCAACACACATACACACAAACATACACCTGCACATATACATACATACAATCACAAATACCTATGCATACACACTTGCACATATACATACAAACATACATATACACATACACACACAAAATATACACATACATATGCATACATACGGATGCACATACATACACATACATACATCCATACACATATAAATATATAAATAGTTACTTATACACGTATACATACATAAACATACACATGCATATGCATACATACATACATACATGTACACATATACATACATACACATACATACATATATATACATACTCACATACAACATACATACATACATACATATACACATATAAACATACACATACATGCATACATTAACATACATACACGAGATCATATGCATACATACATGCATACATAAATACATACATATATAAATTAGTAGTAATCATTCATGCTGCTTGTTTCTTTCTTTAGAAGGAGAGATTTGGAAGAGCTGGATAACTGTGGGGGGGGGAGAAACAATGTCTGTGATAAAGAAGGTCAGCAGGAGACCAAATTAAAGATAATAAAATGAGGATTTTAAGAAGATGGAACTTCTAAATAAATGGTGGGCTAGACAGAGAGAGAAACTAATTAGGTACAATATAAAGGGGAGTAGTTTGATAATACTGGTATTGAGTTCTGGCTTGTGTTTCTGAATATATAAGGATTCTAATATGCGGAGAGAATATATATCAGAGTGAGAGTTTAGAATTGGGAAATGTTTAGGAAGAGGGAAAAAAGTTACAAGAGTGAGAATGATTGCGAATGTTAGAGAAAGAAGGAGAGGACAAACGGAGAGATGTGCGAAAGGAAATGCCTTGATGTTCAGAGATACGTGTGCGAAGGAGCCGTGTAGTGGAGCCAATATAGCCTCTATTACATAGGGGACAGGAAAATTTATACACTACAGAGGCTTTGAGGAGAGGAGGAAAAGTAGGTTTATAGTGAAAAAAGGAAGAGATCTTGAAAGGAGTATTGTAAGAGAAATGGAAGTGGATTTGAGGAAAGTGTGATGATAGGGTTTTACGAAGATTCCGTAGCATCAAGGTGGTGGAAAAGTCGAGATAAGGAAAACTGAAATACAGAGTATTTTTGGGAGCAGTTAAAACACTGTGTGATGGCCGATATTTATCATTAAGAAAATTGAAAATGTACTGTGAGACTATGTTGGGAGGGAAATTGTGAGTGTCAAATAGTTTGTGGAGAAACGCAAATTCTTGATGCAATAAGTGGTAAGAGGAGGAGATACCAAAAGCTCGATGTAAGAAAGCTAAGATGGTATTGGTTTTTCGGGATAAAGGGGAAGCACTGTAAAAATTGGTTATGGACGGTGTGAAAGATGGTTTACGGTAAACTGAAGTTAGAAAAGTAAGAGGAGTGGAAGTAATTGAGATATCAAGAAAGGGTAAAGTAGAATGTTGTTCATGTTCTATGGTGAATTTAATATTGGGATGAAGTGTGTTGATGTGTGTTAGAAATTTGTTCGCAGAATCAATTGATGGAAAGAGGCAGAAGATATCGTCAACATAGCGTTTGTAAAAAGTTGGTGTTGTGATATGGGGAGTGGGAATGAGAAAGGAGTCTTCAAGCTGAGAAATAAAAAAGTCTGCAAGAATAGGACCTAAAGGAGAGCCCATAGCTACTCCATCTATTTGTTTGTAGGTGGAGTCTTCGTGGATAAAGAAGGTGTCCGAGGTGGCAAGGGATAATAATGTAGAGAAAGTAGAGCGATCTAAATTATGGAAAAGTGAGTGATGTTGAAAGATGTGGTTGATGAGAAGGTCTGTGGTTTGTTGAAGGGGAATGTTGGTGAATAAAGATTGAATATCTAGTGAACACATAATGGAATTTTGAGGAGAAACTGATTGTAAATGAGAGATAAAATTGTAAGAATTAGAAACAGTATGAAGAGGCGTAAAGGAAGTTTTAATGATTTGTGCTAAATATTTGGCGAGATGAAAATTATGCATACATATGCAGCAAGAACTGGTCTGAGAGGAAGGTTCGGTTTATGTACTTTGGGGGCTCCATATAAGGAACCTAGGGAAGTTCCTGTAGGGTAAACTTGTTGATACAATGCTTCATCTATTAAACCACGATTCTTGAGGGATCTGAGATTGCGAGAAAGTTTATCCTCTAATTTGTATATGAGGTCATGTGAAGTCGGGCCCATGTAGGAAAATTTGGAAGAATCTTGCAAGATGGCATCCATCTTCTGATCATAGTCATCCTTGTTCAAGAGGACAATCACTCTTCCTTTATCAGGAGAGCAAATTACCAGGTTAGAATGGCGTCGAGATCTTTAAGCATTTGGAAGTCATCCCCAGTCACAAAAGGATGCCATGAAGGAAATCTAGACTTTCTGAAGTGAGTAATGGTTATCTCTCCAATTTTGCGACAGATGTCTTTAAAATTAGATTTATATATGGATTGGGTTTTGAGCGTAGATGCGAGTTTTTCTACTGACAAAAAATATCTATAAAAGTTGTATTTAGATGCGGGCATGGCGAAATCCAATCCTAAGGAAAGAAGTTGCTTTTGGCGGAGAGAAAGAACACATGAAGAAAAATTCTTTACAATGTGATCTATGTTGCTGAACGTTGGAGGAGATATATTAAGGCGTAGTAATTTGCTATTGTGAGTACTTTTGAAATCCACACATAGTTTATGTAGGTTTCTCTGCTGACTGATTGTGAGAACATAAGTCCAAAAAAGATAGTTTATTTCGAAGTTGCACGTGACAGCGTCTGGCAAGGGAAATATAGTTTGTAGAGAGTCGATTTTTGTAGTTGATTTCATTAAGTAGTAATTTATTCAAAATATCCTTATTCAGATGTGAGGTCTTTAGGGTTTGACGATATAGCTTGAGTTGAAGAAATTTTGGGGCGATTTGATTAAACTGACATGTTCTTAAAAATTTTAGGTCTAGCTGAGCTTTAGCGTATTTGGAGCTATAATTTTCCAATTGGCGAGTTGCTTTCATTGTGGCCAATCCGTATTTGGTTTTAATAATATTATGAATTGAGTTGCTTCTTTTAAGCTTAATTTTTATTACAAACAGGATAGCAAATACTATATGCCAAAGCATTTTAATTGGGTCACATCATGAAGCAAAAACTAATGAAAAAAAAACAAAAAAAATGAAAATATATTAAATGATTAATTAATTTAACCTCTACGTTTCAACATAAAAATGTCATCATCAGGTCTGTAGGAAATAAATAAATAAATAAAATAATATATGCAATATATAAATTATAAAATGTTTGAAAAGAAAAAAAATATAAATAACAAACAAAAGAAATTAAATAAAATGTTCAGTTAAATATACATCCATGCATAGACAACTAATGTTATAAGGTTCAGGTGAAGAATAAGTAATTAGAGTGAATATAATAAGAACCATAACACAAAATAACAAGATATAAAAAAAAACATAAAAAAAATATATATATATAATTTAAAATAACACGAGTAAGCAAAAGGGAGCAAATTTGACTTGAACACTTTAAGAAGAAAGTACAAAATGAACCAAACTTAGTATACTGTCATTGAAGGTAACGGAGTTAAAGTGGAACAGATACACGAACACACTCATACTATGTAACATGTACACACGCAACACACATACACACAAACATATACATACATACAATCACAAATACCTATGCATAAACACTTGCACATATACATACAAACATACATATACACACATATACACATACGCACACAACATATACACATACATATACATACATACAAATGCACATACATATGCATACATACACATATAAATATATAAATAGTTACTGATACACGTATACATACATAAATCTACACATGAATATGCATACATACATTCTTACGCAACGACATTCTCAGGACTGGAATATGTAGGGTGTTATGGGAACGTAGTTAAAAACTCATTTTAAAAATCGGAAATGTGGCTGAAAAATATCTATAAGTAGATTAGAATCATATATTAAATTTTCTCGTATAAACCTTTATGTACATATTCCTATGCGTTGATTACGGGTACTTCTTCTATATAACCAACTGCATGAAACGTAGAAAAATGAGACTCCACGTATGTAGGTAATTCGAGCCTTAAATGTCTTGCAGATAAAATTATGGCGCCAAATCTCGACTCATAAAATGAAAGCGAGTATTTATTTTTCTTTTAATATTATATATATATATATATTATATATATATATATATATATAATATATATATATATATATATATAATATATATATATATTTATTATATATTATTTATAATTTAATTAAAATTATAATTTTGTAATGTATATATTATATATATATTTTAATATATATATTATATATATATATATATATATATTATATATATATATATATTTTATTTATTTCACCTCTGGAGGGCAAAGGCCAGAGACCTACCAAAAATTCTTAGAGTTAGGGGGGAAGTCGGAACATGGTCAAATTAAAAGCCAACATGACCTGATACACGACGTTGAAGGTGTATAAGTCATGGAAAGTTGAAAAATAGTGAAGGAAGTGTGTTCCAGATTACCAGTAGAATATATATATTATATATATATATATATAATATAATATATAATATATATATATATATATATATATATATATATATATATAATTAAGTCTGGGGTCAGAGAGTTGGGCAGAGAAAGGGTGAGAAACTAGAGGCTAGAAGTAAAGCCTAAGATTTATTAATCAGTTAATATCTCAATAACCGTAGCATAGCGAGAAGTACAAGGCAAAAATGGTGGCCCATTGGTTTTACCCTATAATGACTTTTTCATTTCGAAAATGAACTTCAAAATATCGTAAAATGTACTTACCGTTTCTTAAAGTTTGAAAAAAAACTTGATCATAAAATCGAAAAGTTGAATTTTTTTCTCATTTTCTAGAGGTAGGGATCAAAAATAAGTTCTATTGTTTTACCTCCATGAAAATGCTAAAAAATAAATATTGGCAAAAATTGAGAAAATTTCTCAATTCCTACGGACGACCCTCTTGTGCACTTAAACGCCTGTAAAAATGAGTTCAAAAATGTAATTTCGGTTTCAGTTGAGTATGGGTCGAGTCTCTTAAGTTTTAATAGGTGAAAGCCTGTGAAACCATTTTACCTTCTGAAGAAATATTCCGATCAAAGTTTGTGTAATTTTCAAAATTTTGATAACTTTCGTCTCAATGAATAGATCGGCTTAATATTCTAGGTACATAAGAATTTGGGACCCCTGATTTCAAATTTGTAATCCCGGTTCTTCTACATATTACCGTTTTTGAGTTAAAGGCCGACATACATACCAAGGTGGTTTGTCGTACTTTCTGAGAATACAAAGAAAATTGTCAACTTTGGGGCCTATATCTCCTCAACCAAGCAGATAGAGGAACGATCCATGAAGGTTTAAAGTTTAATGACACGTACATTTCAGATATTAATTTTTTTTTGCTTTATCTCTTGTAATTTAGAAACTGTATGATAACACAGAATTTGATTTCGACAAAATTTTTAAAAACAAATTTGGAGGGGCCAAATCTACTGAATGTAAGCTGCTCGTAGGATCTTTGGTTCATATTCTGTCTCAGCATTACGAAATCTATTTACATATTTGATTTAAGCAATGAAAAAAATCCTAGACATTTCTGCACTATCCCTCCTCTTAAAGAATTCTCACATCGCTGCTCAGCACCTCTCCCTATAGAGCGCTCGATTCCTCTCAACCCTTCAAAACTTAGCGATACTGAACTGAGTTTAACTTTTCTTACTTTCCAAAACATTACCAAATAAACTAATTCCCAAATTAGCATATATATATATAATATATTATATATAATTATATATATATATATATATTATATAT
>SEYY01005319.1:20000-22500 GCA_009176605.1 Armadillidium nasatum
TTTGTAAAAGGACATTTTTCATCCCTTAAATCTATCAATATTGGTGTTCTTTTGAGTTTTATTTCATCCTCAATTATACTTTTACTCTTTATTCATCACCTTTCTATTACTACGCCTACTATTAAACCTCCCATTGTTCCTCTCATTCTGAAAAGCATCCTACACAACGGTAAAAAAATGATGCCAGAAAGGTGATTTGGTGCAACTGTGCCAAAGAAAACGCAAATATATTATTTCTAGTGTCATAATATTCATTTAATTTATCAATTTATTTGACTTTATCATACACGTAGCTATAACGTCACAGTTAAAAGCACAATTTCAACCTTCTTCGGTCTCTAATCAATAAAGATAAATCTTTCAAGGAAAGAATCATCTTTTTTCTCTTATTTAAAATGATTATAATGTTGGATTTATGAGGCATCATCGAAATTTCTTCACATCACCCAAATTACTTGCTCTTTATAGGAGTATTGCTCTAATTTGTATGGGATTTGACTCATATGTCTGGAGTGCTTCCACTCTTACAGTTCTCCATGAAAGTTTGACAACACAAAGGTTCGTCTTGCCAACTTTTCAGTTTACATTCTCTCTTTCCAAACTTTTGTTTTTACGCAACGAACTGGTGCGCCACTCCCTTATACAATAGTTTTTACAATGGACACTTCTATTCTGAACTCGCCTTTCGCATTCTTTTCCAATGCTTTTCCAAACAGTCTCATTCCTTTCTTTTGTCAGGCTCTTTAAACCTAGACTTAATCTATGTTCACTTTCAAATAAACTTCAGTGCTAATGTCTAGATCATGATTTCTTCTTCAATTTTTGAAATTTCTCTTAAACGTACGCATTCATTTAAAATGTATCAAGGTATATCGACCTTTAATTTAATTTTAATATTTTTTTTTATTATTTTATTTTAATATATTATATATATATATATATATATATATATATATATATATATATTATATATATATATATATATATATATATATATATATATATAATATATATATATATATATATATATATATATATATATATATATATATTATATATGATGAAGACGATGAAGACCATTAAAATTATAAAAAAAAAAACAACAACTAAAAACAAGAAATTCTTTGTAAGCAATTTTTAATGGAAAAACAGAAAAGAAAATATTTAATTAAAAACAATTTCCTAATTTTAAACTTTCAGATAAAAGACGTAAAAAAAAAAAAAAAAAAAAAAAAAAAAAAAAAAAAAAAAAAAAAAAAAAAAAAAAATTTAAAGGTGAAAGAGAAGCCGATGTTGAAGGAAAGAAATGAAAAGTTTAGAACCAGTAAATAAAATCTTTGATGCGAGTTTCTCCTGAAATGAAAAGAAGAAACATTACGATTCGGTAATAAATATCAAGTATTCCAGAGATTCTTTCAATTTATCTATCTATATATTATCATCTTTCTTTTTTCAATCTATCTATCTATCAATCTATATATCTATCTTTCTATCTATCTATCTATTTACCTATCTACCTATCATCTTTCTATTTCTCGGTCTATCTCTATATATCTATCGATTTATATATCTATCTACCTATCTATCTTTCAATTTTCTACTTCTCGATCAATCTATCTATCTATCTATCTATCTATCTATCTATCTATCTATGTATCTATTCATCTATCTATCTATATTTCTATCTACCTATCTATCTATCTATATATCTATCTATCTATCTATCAACTTTCTATTTCTCGAACTATCTATCTATCTATCTATCTGGCTATCTACGTATCATTCTATCTATCACATTTCTTTTTCTTTATCTATATATCTATAACAATCCATCTCTATCTATTTTCCAATCTCTCTCTATCTATCTATCTATAACAATCAATCTTTATATATTTTTCAATCTCTCTATCTATCTATCTATCTATATATCTATCTATCTATCACCTTCAATATCGACATCTTAATCTAATATAGAAACTGATTAATAGAGAGACCCATTAATGTAAGTTTAATAATGAATTATTTTGCGATTAATAAATTAATCTAAATTTAATACAGGTGCAAAAAGTGAACTAGTATATATATATATATATATATATATATATATATATATATATATATATATATATATATATATATATATATATATATATATATATATATATATATATATATATATATATATATATATATATATATATATATATATATATATATATATATATATATATATATATATATATATATATATATATATATATATATATATATATATATATATATATATATATATATATATATATATATATTGTATGTATGTATGTATGCATGTATTTATGTAAGTATGTATGTTTGCATGTATGCATGCATGTATGTTAGCATGTATGCATGTATGTTAGCATATATGTATGTTAGTATGTATGTACATCTTTGGTAAGCACACAACCTAAACCTAGGCCACAAACAAACATTTTTTAAGTACATTTTTTCCCCCTCTCAA